>JAOWBR010158570.1:0-12556 GCA_028571145.1 Dionaea muscipula
GATTTTAGTTCTTACAAGTTTGATTGATTATCTTAAGTTATCGTGGTGATGATCTGCGGAAATGGAGTGATGGACGCAATGCAAAACACAAAATTAAAAGATAAAGAAAACTCTCTTTAAAATAAGTATAACAACTGTTATAGATATTAGCTCAAGAGATAATAAAATTAAAAATATATACAATGATGCTTGAGCTCTCTATATATAGGCAAATAAATCACTGTTGCCCTAAATTCCGACTCTTCTAGAAGAATTACAGATTGTCGACACGTGTAGGGTTAAGATGAATATATGACATCATACTTCTAGATGGTTCAGGTACAGTTTAGGTAATATCTTTGATAAGCGCGTGATGATAAGGCGTTTCTGAAGTCGGTATCCAAATTGTTGCTTTATTGTGTCAGACTTCGCATTTACTTCTGTGGCCTCTTGTGAACTGCTCATTTATTGCACGGTAGTTGAGCCTTTAAAAAGTCAACAATAGTGGCGGAAATATTTGTGAAGAAGTTGTCGTAGATTTCTCTCCTTGAAGACTTGTCGTTTCTTCATTTTATTATCAAGTTGTCGCTCAATGTTCTGAGAAGAAGAAACTGGAGGACCATTGAAGTTCTTCAGATCTCGTCACACCATTGATTTTTGTGAAGATCTAGTCGCTCATATTGAGGATTTAATCTTTGCGAATATCACTTGGAGAATTCTTCATCAAGTAGAATGCGGCCGATAGAGCTTGTAGAGGAAAGTATCGGCTCCTTATTCAGTAGCTTCTATAAACGTCGTAAGTTATGCCCAAGTTCATAGGAACGACCAGTTGGTAGGTTGAGCTGGCGCACAATCCTCAAGTGCACTCAAAGTTGGATAAAATGATGTAAAACTAAGCAAAACATGAAATATGCCCTAAATAGAGCCAAGTATCATATGAAAGCTAACCAAGATATATAAGCAGTAAAAAGTAGTCTTTATTAGAGGAAAAAGTGATAGATATGTACATCTAAAATGGACATATCAACACGACTCTGAAAATCGGATTCATTCCAGCTCACTAGCTGGAAAGCGCGACTGCAAAGTCGGAAAGGGTGGCTTGAAAGCCAGACAGCCTTGGCTAGGAAGCCAAGACACGACTCTGAAAACCGGATTCATTCCAGCTCACTAGTTAGAAAGCGCGACTGCAAAGTCGGAAAGGGTAGCTCGGAAGCCAGACAACCTTGGCTAGGAAGCCAAGACATGGCTCTGAAAACCGGATTCATTCCAGCTCACTAGCCGGAAAGCGCGACTGCAAAGTCGGAATGGGTGGCTCAGAAGCCGGATAGCCTTGTCTAAGAAGCTAAGACACGGCTCTGAAAACCGGATTCATTCCCGCTCACTAATTGAAAAGTGCGACTGTAAAGTCGAAAAGGGTGGCTCGGAAGCCGGACAGCCTTGGCTAGGAAGCCAAGACACGACTTTGAAAACTGGATTTATTCCAACTCATTGGCTGGAAAGCGCGACTGCAAAGTCGAAAAGGGTGGCTTGGAAGTCGGATAACCTTGGCTAGGAAGCCAAGACACGACTCTAAAAATCGGATTCATTCCAGCTCACTAGCTAGAAAGCACGACTGCAAATTCAGAAAGGATGGCTCGGAAACCGGATAGCCTTGGCTAGGAAGCCAAGACACGGCTCTGAAAATCGGATTCATTCTAGCTCACTAGCTAGAAAGTGCGACTGCAAAGTCGAAAAGCTACGTCGGTTGCTATGGTGTTTATGCTTTGATGCGGCATAGTCAGCGTGTCCTGCGATCTATATGATGTAGAAAACCTGTCATAGGGTACCACGAGGGGTACCGCTCCGACGATCAAGTCAATCGAGGGTTTCTATATACAGACGTAAACAATAGCAGGAAGGAAAAAGTACAAGGAGACAACAAAATAAAATAGCTTATCACTAAGCATATCGATGGTCTGAGCTTGGGCTCCTAGTGGAGTCTTTTCTCTTTGATGAGGAGGGTCTGCTCATCTTAGTCAGGCTGTCTACGCGGTTCTTGAGTACTCGGCAGTCAACTGTGTCATGGCCTGGGTGCTTGTGAAAGGCACACCACTTGTTAGTAGATCTCATGCAGGCCTGCTCTCCTGAGGTTGTGGGAGGAGTGTGTTCCCTCCTCGGATGCTCAATCCCTGTCTCTATGGTGGTCCCTCTCGAGAGAGGCGTCTCTTTTGGACTCTCTACGGCGCTCAACTCTAGAGTAGAAGGCTGCTCGAGCGCTGCTCTGATCTTCTAGTGTCATGTAGGCGTGTGCCCTCTGCAGTAAATGGCCAAAATCAGCAGGCCTGCAGAGGGTGAGGTCATCAAGGAAGGTGCTGGAACGAAGCCCTGTCTGGATGGTGACCATGACTACATCGCCGCTGAGCCCGGGAGTCTTAATGTAGACCACATTGAAGCGAGCCATGAACGCTCTCAAGGACTCGTCTGATCTCTGTCGGACGCTAAACAAGCTAGGGGCGGCCCTAGAGAAGATGCAGAAGATGGCAAACTGCCCGGTGAAGGCGTCCCTCAGTTGTGAGAACCTCGAAACGGATCGAGGGGACAAGGAGACAAACCACTACCGGACGGATCCCTTGAAAGTGGATGGGAAAGCACAACAGATGATGGCATCTTCAACTCCAAACAGCTGAATCTTAACTTCAAAGTTGTTAAGATGGTCTTCGGAGTCGGTAGATCCGTCGTACACCTCCATCTGCGGTAGATGAAACCCTGTCGGAAAGGGTGCATCATGAACCTCCTGTGTGAAAGGTCCGGAATGATCAACTGACGGTGTACGATAAAATGCAGTAGCAGCAGCCTGCCCGGGCAAAACACGCCCGGGTCGATCTCTGCTCAGCCCGGCCTGGCTGTCGGGCTGACCTCCCATGCTCAGCCCGGCCAGGGTGCCAGGCTGATCAGCACTGCTCCGTCCGGCAAGGGTGCCGGGCTGAACATCCTCTTGCCTTTTTAGAGCATTCTCGGGAAGGGGCCTGGGTCCTCCAAGTGTGTCAGGGTGTCGTAGAATCAAACTATCTTAAATCTCAAGGAGGAGACTCTACAGGTGGTTGAACTCTACTCTCGTTGGTGGGTTATCCTGTGTAGAGGTATGCTCAAGTCCAGTACGAGTTGGAGAAAAAGTAGACATGGCTGATTGTCTCATCCCACAGACAACGCCAAATGTTATCGCCTGAAAATGAGCCAAGTTAAACACCAACTAGCTCAAGAACCAACTCCGGACGGTCGGACCAAGGTAGACCGGTTCAACGAGCTAAGTCGAAAAAAAGATATAGAAAATACCAGGGAGGAGAACCCCTGTCTTTTTGTCCACGTGTATAGAAAAAATTTCTCCATATATCAACTACCGTTTATTGTTAATTAAAACGGTAGTATACTGTCATATTGTAGTTTTTTGTTAAAAAAAAGAGATGAAACGGCAGTACACTACCGTTGATCTACTAAAACGGTAGTGTACGTACTGCGATACTAAAACGATAGTGTACTGCGATATTGGAGTTTTCTTATAAAAAAAAAAAAAGATAAAACAAAAGTACATTATCTTTTATGTTCAACTTAAACGATAGTGTACTGTCATTTTGTTCAAAAAATCAGAAAAAATAATGGTAGAATTGTCCGACACATCCTTTGAAACAGAAATGTGCTCGGAGCACCCTTAAAAATCTGCGAACAAATTTTGCCATGTAGATTCCTCCAACGCCTGACGCGGCACCCAACGACCGGATCTTCTAGTAGATTCTAGAATTCCATCGAAGCAAACCTCGCAGATTGTAGGGCCTCATTCTGACCAGGAAAAAAATAAAAGAAAAAACCAATCTCACGCCGCTTATAAAATGGTAATCCTCTTCATCCCCCAAGGCCCCCAAACACCCGAATCCTGCGACTTCTTCTGGGTTGTCAAACCTAATCCGTTTGCGACATCCGGGTCACCGGGTACGTTATTCTTTCCCCTTCATTCTTCTTCTTCTTCGTTTATTGTATCTGCTTATTGGGTTTCCGTTCGTCCATTTGATGCCAAAATTTTGGGGGATTTCGATCTGTTGGATTCCTTTTGTGGCATTTTTTTTTTTTTTTTGTCAATTTTGGATTGCAATTTGGGACCCTTTTTTCTTTATTTCTCTTGGGGGTATATGTATTGAGAGTACTTGGGATCTTCGATCCTTTGCCCATGATTGTCGAGCTCTGTTCTTTCAAGGAGAAATAAGGGGTCCTGATTCTATTGTGGACCAGCTGATTGAGAGATGGTTTCATTTTCGGGTCTGCCATAAATCCTACTTGTTTACCTAGGAAGATGCAATTCCTTGGTGGATTTGGTTTGTTGCATTCAAATGACCTATCAAGAGTGCAATTTTTTTGGATGTAGATCTGCAGCCCCTTGTCTGGCAATGCGTATCCTTCATAAGATTAGATTCTTCTTAGGCATGTTCAATCATGTATTGGTGATTTATAGGTTTCACTGATTTATATTTTTTGAGTGGGTAGTCTAGGGTCTGGCTGGTTTTGAGGTGCATTTCTTCCATTGGGGCTTGTCAATGGTGATCAATGTTGATCACTTTGGTAGTAGTTATGCTGATGCTAAGCCCCTTTCACTAGGACTGGTGTGTAGCGGAGATGGGTTGCAGATTAGCGTTGAAAAGTAGAGGGGGAATTAGGGCAGTTGCTGGGGATATTTGGTGTTGTTCCTCTCTGCAACGTAGTTGTATTCTATCCCTTACAACTTAAATGGCTATAACACGATAAGTGAAGTAGTTTGGATGTCTGGATCTGTTCCTCTTTGTCCTTTCTTCAAAACTTTGTGTTGAAATTGTTATGATTTGCATCAATGGAGCTGGTAAATAAATCACATTGGTATTGGTAATTTGATAGTGGTGGGTACGGGCCGAGTTGAGTCCAAATTTAGCAGAATTAGATGACCCGTTCCAAATTCATTTGGAAAATCTTGAATAATTTTTAATTAATTCTAAAGTATACAATTTTTAATCAATCAATTACAATGCGGTTTGTGACAACCTAAACAAAGGTCCAGATAGGGTCCCTTTTTTGCTTGAAATGAAGACCTGCTCAGCCCCGTTCCTTTTTTTCACCCGTCCTACATAGGGTGACTTGTCCCGTCTCATTAGATTTGGTTGGGGTTGGCCATGGGCCTTGTTTGTTTTATAGATGGGATTTGACCGGATAACTAATATCATGGGATAAGAGCCGGATAAGAGAGTGGAATAATTTTTTTTACCGGGGTTGACCACCGTTGACCGGCGGCCGATCGTCGGAATTTGGTCTAAATCCGACAACCGGTCAACGGTGGTCAACGTCAGTCAACTGTCGTTGACCACCTACCCATCACTACCTTTTTTATCCTACATCCATGGGATTAATTAATATCACACCTCCCATGGTACTAAATAATCCCACAATTCATAAGATTAGAACATGATGGGATTTATTATCCCACCTTCAATTTGTCCAAATAAACGCAGGTCGGATTTCTTATCTTATCACACCCTTTTATCGGCGTAACAAACAGGCCCATAGGTATCGGATTGCCAAAGGTGTCATCTTTTTCTTTTCTACCTTTCGTTATGGTATTATCTCAGGCTAGAAATTCCACATTGGTGCTTTGCCTTAGTCATTGTAATGTAGTATTCTGAAGCTTGCAGAAATGGTTGGAATTTATGCTCTTTCTATTTTCTTTTCTTGGGCAGGTCAATTGCGTTGGGTACTAGAGTCTGAAGCTTGGACCTCGTTGTTAGCATAAATATTTGGAGATTGTTGGAGTTTCATTTCATTTAAGATGGCTGAGGTGAAATTCGGTTCCCTTTTTTCCTTCTATTGGGAATAATATTTCTCTTTACGTACTTTTTGATAGTTGGTAGTTGAATACGATCACACTGAAACTGACACTTCTCTCTTCGAATATCTGTAGGAGAGTCATCGTGTCACTTTAAATGTGTATGACTTGAGCCAGGGATTGGCTCGCCAGCTTTCATCTTCTTTCTTGGGGAAAACCATAGAGGGCATATGGTAAGTTTAATGGTTGGATCAAAGTATCAAAGTTGAACATTTCCATGGCATATGTGATTCCTGACTTGCTTAACAATGGCATTCAGCAGCATATCCATTAAATGTGATCCAAAATGCTTAGAAGAATCTTTGAGCTGCTGTTAGGATTTCTTGTTAAATTGAGGAGTCAGCTAGTGAAACTTATCCCCTCCCTTGACCCACCCAACAACAACACGACCACTTCTCATTTTGTATGGGCGATCATACATACATATCCGTAAGATACATACACACAAGATTTGACAATTATAGTATGTTGACTGTCGGTTACCTAACACATACTGTGTTAATCTAATCTGAAGATTAGATTTGAGTTAAATATAATAATATAAATATATATATAATATACACAACAATAACAATAATATACAAATAGTATAAAAGATGTAGTTTTCTGGGTGCATGTGTAGGATAATTGTTTGTTTGATGGTTGTTTAACATTATGTTTCTAATATTTGTGCTAGGCACACCGGAGTGGTGGTTTATGGTAATGAGTACTACTTTGGGGGAGGTATACAAAATTGCCCCTCTGGTTCAACACCTTATGGGATCCCAATTCGGGTGGTAGAGTTGGGTGTCACACATATTCCCCAGGAAGTATTTGAAGGATATCTGGAGGAGATTAATCCTCGGTATACTGCTGAAACATACAGCCTATTGACTCACAACTGCAACAACTTCAGCAACGAGGTTGCCCAATTTTTGGTGGGGACTTCCATCCCAGATTATATTCTACAGCTTCCAAATGAAGTCATGAGCAGCCCATTTGGCCCATTTATATGTATGTCTTATTCTTCCATGGTCTTGCTTTTGCAAATTATTGTTTTCATTATACATTTATTACAGTCCTCTAACCGGGGAGGCAGGGACTTTCTCCCTTTCTTCTCGTGTGTTGTTGCTATCATTTTCGGTTCACCTCCTTGAATGAATATCAAGTCTCCTCAATGAATTTTGCTCTTATTTGTGCTTCACAATGAATTTCAAGTTATACTGACTAAATCTCAGGATGTTTGCAAACCCTATATTATTCCACGGAAACCGGGTAAGTTAATTAGCAAGTTAACTTGCAGATGGTCAATCTCACAGCCCTAGAGATATAAACTCGTGACCTTGTGAATGTTGAGTGTCTTGTACAGCCAGTTGTGCTATGAGAGTACTAGTGTTGTGTGACTAGTCGCATGACCTAGTAGTTTTGAAATCTGAACATGTTAGATTTTAGTTTAGGATCTGTGTCCTTTGTGCTTTGTTATATGTGTAAAACTCTAATTTATGACAAGCTAGCTAAGCTTGAATGTAGAACACTTCAGTTTATATTTCTGTACTTTTCCGGTTACTGCTTTCTATAGCTGTGTAAAATGTTAGTGCAAGAAAATAGATTTCATTGTTGATAGGTTTATTCTGTCAAATGTCAATGCAGTGCCGATGATCCAACAGATGGAGGCATCATTGAGGGAAGGCGCTGTCCCGCAAGTTCCTCAGTTTGGACCCAATCCCTTCGTAACTGACTTTGCAACATTCAAGGCGGGTTCTGTGGCGCAAGTTCCTCAGTTCAGACCCAATCCCGTGGTAACCGACCAAAGCAACACGGTCAACAGATCCTCCTCACACAATCCCTCAAGTGCATCATCAAAGGCAAATGCTGAAAGAGCTCCAACTGAGGCATCGGCTTCAGCTGAGGGCCCAAGGGATGTCCTTGGAAGTGCGCGTAGCAAAGTCCAAGAGGAAATCACGCGAGAATTTGCAGCTATCATGGCAACCGGAACATTACGAGCAAGTGAAGCTGCTGCCCTCGCTACTCGACGTGTAATGCAGAGATACGGTGACACCATAACATCGCAACAAGGCTAGCCATCTAGGCAATGTCCTGTTCTGTACTGGGATCTTAAACCTTCTGGTTCAATTATTCTTCTGTGTTGGCAAACAGTTCAACTTTGTAATGCCTTCCCATTAAATCATTGTTTTACTCTTTGATTAGTTACAAATGAGCTCCTTGGTGGATCTGTGACTTGTACACATTGGCAAAGACTCCTTTGATTTGATTGAAGAAGACAATGCACCCACCATGCATATCTTCATGTGAAAAGAAACCCTTATTTGTAAGATTTATTATCAGGTTGCAGATCGTATCACAGCATGAATCAAACAATCCAACTAAGTTGGCCTTTTCATATACAAGCACAATTGTATAATATGCAAGCAACTGGCTACGTTGATAAGAAATCATCATGTTACATAAACTGATTTGCAACATGCATATCTTCAGTTTATGTAACATGCATATCTTCATGTTGCATAAACTGATTTGCAATTTTCAGATCACGTGAAGCTTGCTTGCTTGTCTACAGTAACATTTATAAGGTATCGATCCTAGGAGATTGCAATTGTTTCTTTCGAAATTGATGAGCTACAATCTGCTTCTTCAACAGTTACGGTGTTTTTATTTCCCGACTCTGAGCTAACTCGTCCTGATCGAGTAAATAATGTATCCGACGGGATGTTAATCCCAGCGAATCCGATCAAGATTGCTGCAGCTCCTATGAGGCCCGTTGATCGAGGAGTGTTTCCTGTTAATGTATCCACGAGTGCTGCCAAAGGTACCTGAATTGTTAGACCTGCCGTTGCAACCGTTGTTGTCGTGAGAAGAACAGCTTTGGCCCATAAGTAGTCACTTAGCACGTTGTCCAGCAACCCTAGGACAGGACATAGCACAAAAAACATTTTTTAGTCAAGAGTAACCAAACTGAAACAAACTACCAATGTTCATCGTGCACAAAACAATCTAATCAACAACCAAATGAAGTAACATAAATCTGATATAACAAGATAGGATGCTCAATATCACTCCAAAATCATCTTTGGGAATCAAAGGATGACCTGGGGAGTTTTCCACCTTAGCCGTCTTCTAACTCTCTCTTTAATCATATAGGGCAGAAAAAAGAGAATAATCTCGACCTTGATAACAAGGCTAAGAAGTTCAGCTCAGCATGTGCCGCAAGGACAAGTCCAACTCGATGCGTGACACACACAGCTCGAGGTGGGCCGACAGGATAACCTAGGTGGATCTTGTTGGCTATAAATACCCATTTTTCAAAGGTGAAAGATATACATGAAAGTTTGACTTCATTTCTTATCTACGGAGTTTGGATATCCTCTTCAGTAATCGAGAGAAAGATATCGAGACCTTTCTAAAAGTTTGTTACGTGTGTAGATCGATATATTATAAGCAAACTGCACTACAAGACAACAGTGTTTGATGAACCCCTCCGGTATAAAATCTCGGAAAAATTCCATTCATACTATAACTTTTTCATCCATAACAAATTCAGAAGTTTAACGTCCATGACAAGTTCCGGTACTTCATCTAAATTTTTTGCTGCCAATATCTCGATTCATTCATGCTGGAACTCCATATTCCGTAGGAAGGGGTTGCTATATGGACAATGATAGATAAACCCGAGTTTGCTCCACTGCAATTCAACTCAAATCCTTAATATACTTGAATTAATCCCTACTCTCTGAGCTGAGATTGTGCTAGGCAGTAGGCACCACTTGGATATTTCTGAAAGTTATCAGTCGTAAAAGGAACTGTTAAAAAGCTTGAGCTCAACTAGTTCAACCTCACTCAGCTGATGAAAACAATGAGTTCAGCATGAGCCTAAATTTTAAAGATCCCTGATGACCCAAGTTTGAGCAAATCTTACAGCTTGGTTTGTTTCAGTTCATTTAGAACCCCAACGCAAGAAGCTCGCTCCACTATGCACATTCTAGCAACCAATATTCATACTGCATTGGTTTCAACGACATATTCAAGCCAAAAACTTTCACGTAAAGGTAGCATTGAACGCAATACTAACATGATGTTCTTCAGCAGGGAGGGGTAAACCATATAGTTTTAGCTGCTAAGTGTATCTAACCACTGTCAAAGTAGATGAAATTACAAAATGCCCGGGTAATTACTGTAACTTCTGGCGTAACAGATCACACGAATCTCTCCTTGATTGTCATCTATATGCTTAAGCCACCAAGTTCCATGGACTAATATTGGAACATGGACACGGACGGTACACATCAATGCATCACTAAACCTTTACACACATATATGATTGATCAAAAACTGCATCCAATTCATTCATCTCCATCATTCATCAGTCACTCAGCATAAAATGTTGGCACTTAAGAATCAATTCCTAAATATCATACAGCAATCAATACAAAGAGAAATAGAAAAAACATAAATCACTCCTCATGTGGCTACAAGTATCATGAAATCATCATGCATCTCAATCAACTTAATTCAGCTTCTGTAGCATGTGTTGATTATAAAACCACGCTTGTGCTTTCTCTCAAGGTGGTTCTTGACATGGCATAAGTGCACACAAGTTTTATTCCTAAGAAATCCCCACTTTCAGATTAATATATATATTTCAAGGCAGTGTGAGAGAACTAGTATAAGATGATTTATAATCCACGCTTCCAGCTCAAAGTTTCCATAGTGTTATGAGGTACAGTGCCATTTAACAAAGGGACTAATGAGTCCTTTCAACAAGATCTTCACAAATACCTCGGATGGCAATTTTCAGGGTAGGTTTTGTTGGAATTCTCATGCATGGTGCAAATAAGATTTTGGCAATCAAGTAAGTATATTCAGTTGCAAAAATGAACACAAACATCACTGTCAAACTAGTAGCTGAAATGCATACCTTTCCCCATTACTAAACCAAGTTGTTTCCAGGTAAGCAATGAAAAAGGCTCCAGCTTTGAAAAATTCAACAAGAGAGCGACAGGCAAGAAAATGATCATGTTGAAGAACCCCAAGAATCCGAGAAACTGTGCCATGCTGACTTGACAACCGTTTCCGTCGTCATCAGGCAATTTCTTGCGTATAAGGGTGATATATACAGCGTACAGAGCAGCCGATACCAGCGCAAGAATATCCCCAAGAACGGGATTCGAATTAATAGCATTTAGAACAGTTTTTGAGTCACCCAAACTGACAATTATTGTCCCTCCCATGCAGAGTAATACACTTGCAAGCTTGACCCAAGTGAACTTCTCCTCCAAGAATGCCAACGCAAAAAGAAAAGTGAAAAGGCTGGAAGCAGTACTCAGAATTGTGTTGGACTGAAAATAATTCAGCATAAAGAAATGTTAAAGATGAATGCCAAGATAAGAGCACAATCAAGAAAAGCACATTCGAGGGATCCTCACTGTGACTGTAGTATACTTGAGAGAGAGGTTAAAAGTCAGCTGCGCCAGAAACCAAAAGGGGCATATCACTAGGCTGGCCTTTGCTACCCTAGCCCGAGTCCAACGTCCCTTTACATCCACTCCCACAATTAGATCTTCATTAACTTGATTTTCACCATGTACAACATCCCCCTGCCCTGAGGACGGATGAATATCCAACCTCCCAGTTTGCTCACCCACTTGACCCTTTCCGAGAAGAATAACCTCCTCCGAATCAGTCACTTCTTGCAAACCAACACTCAGCTTATCCCACCAAAAGAACAGGTTTCCACCCCAGTCCTCCACATAGCGCGCGACTTCAACAATAGGGATGTATATAACGAACAATGAGTTACAAATGTAAGTGATCAAGAAGGGAGAGACACCCGCATCCACGACGGACTGAACCACGAAGCTAGCAGCGATCCAAATAGTCGCTACGGCAATGATGTAAATCAAACCCAGAATCCATCTCCATTCCTCGGTTCTCATATCTACACACAACCTAAATCAAACTTTTTCCAGTACCAAATTGCTCAAAAGCATCTCTATCATGTCAACATTGCTGTTTATTTCAATACCACGGCTCAACTTAATCAGTCAGTCAAACCACCCTTTTTGGGAAACTAAATCCAATCACATACCACCTGCATAAAGCCCAGTTTGGCAATCATAAACCAGAATTCAAAGTAAAAAGCAAATGGGCATCTCAAAAAACAAGAAAAAACAGAGAGAAAAGTATCGTCAAATTGGAATCCAATGTTGAAGCTTTATGGTGAAAATCACAATAGAATGACCTATAATCATGAATTTGAAAGAGAACCCATTATCACAAAACCCATGGAGTCTGCAAATTGAAATGGGCAGGGACACAACATAAGTTGGCTTATCGTCACGAGCAATGGGATTTGAGTGGAATTATCAAAACAAGAAGGCATGCTCTACTAGATACCTAATTTATGGGAATACAGAGAAGGATCGGGAGATATAAGAGCAGATTGATTTTCAGGTGAATTGGCTTCAAACCTGCACTTCATTCCTGCAAACAGAATGGCCACCACTTGAGGGTTTGATGTGAGAAACCAGACCAGATTATTCGTGGAGATAAGTTAATGTTTGTTTTCTTTTTTAATTTAGGGACTACGAATGACAATGGGTCGGTTCGATCTGGGTATTATTAAAACCATACCCAAAATCGAAAATCAAAACCAAAACCATAACCGAACCATTATCCATTCGGATCGGTTCGGGTATTACCCGAACG
>JAOWBR010158580.1:0-12556 GCA_028571145.1 Dionaea muscipula
TTTCACCCTTGTGCATGTGGTTAGTCCTTCGGTCCATTTGGAGACCCAGATTAGATTTCATTTCATGTTTGTTGTTGATTGGACCGTTGGTTGGATTGTTTGGTTTAGCCTTGTGTGGTTCGTGGTTGGGTCCACGGGGCGTACGCCGGTCCACCCGGGGTGGGGTGTGACACCTGTGGTACGTGCTACGTTCATTTCTTTACTTTGTAATTTTAAAGATTGCTTTGCATGGGAATATGAGGAAATGTCTGGCTTGGATAGGACGATAGTAGAACATAGACTTCCTACTAACAATGGATTTCGTCCGTTCAAACAACCACCTAGGAGTTTCGCCCCAGATATAATCCCAACTATTAAAAAGGAAATAGATCGTTTGCTTAAAGCTAAGTTAATTAGGACGACCAGGTATGTAGAGTGGTTGTCCAATATTGTTCCAGTACGGAAAAAAATAGAAAATTAAGAATTTGCATAGACTTTCGGAACTTCAACTTAGCAACCCCTAAGGACGAATACCTTATGCCCACTGTGGATTCTTTGGTGGATTCAACGGCCGGGCATATGATATATTCTTTTATGGACGGTTATTCTGGGTACAACCAAATCTATATCGCAGAGTCGGATGTCCACAAAATGGCCTTTAGATGTCTTGGGGCCCTTGGCTGTTATGAAGGGGTTGTCATGCCATTCGGCTTAAAAAACGCCGGGGCCACGTACCAACGGGCAATGAATTTCATATTTCACGATATGATTGGGGATTTCGTGGAAGTTTATGTGGACAATATTGTTGCTAAGGGGCCGAGTATAGAAAGTCACATTGCTCATTTAAAATCTTTGTTTGAACGAATGGGAGAGTATGGCTTAAAGCTGAATCCTCTTAAGTGTGCCTTTGGCGTTGGAGCGGGGAATTTTCTGGGGTTTCTTGTCCACCAACGTGGAATCGAGATCGCCCCGAGCAAGGCCTCGGCTATTCTAAAGGCCGGGCCGCCTAGAACGAAGAAGGAATTACAATGGTTTTTAGGGCAAGTTAACTTTTTAAGGCGTTTTATTTCTAATTGTGCAGGACGAACGATAGCGTTCGCACCCCTTTTGAAGCTCAGGGACGATGATGAGTTTGTCTGGAAAAAGGAACATCAGGACGTGCTTGACGCCTTAAAGATGTATTTGGCGTCCCCACCTGTGATGGCTCCACCAACTCCGGGCCAGCCCTTCAAACTATACATTGTGGCCGAGGAGCGGTCCATGGGTGCCATGTTGGCATAGGAAGATAAGGAAGGCAAAGATAGGATGGTCTATCATTTAAGTAGGATGCTGACCATGTCAGAATGTAATTATCTGCCCATAGAGAAATTATGTTTGTCCCTTTACTTTGCCTGCATGAAGCTCAGGGCGTATTTGCGCCCTAAAGTCGTGTACTTGGTTTCCAAGATTAATATAATAAAGTTTCTTTATTCTCGTCCCATTATTCATCAGTGCATAGGATTTTAGGCGTTAGTATTACATGAATTTGACCTCCGATATTTGCCTCAAAAATCGGTAAAGGGACAGGCGTTGGCCGATTTTATGGCCAGTCACCCTTGCTTGGACGCGACACCAGATATGGATCTCGAGGTTCACGCCCTTACTCTCAAAACTTGGGTCATATACTTCGATGGCTCGAGGACGGCCACGAAGGCTGGGGTGGGAGTTGTACTAATTTCACTCTTGGGGGGTGCGTTCCATTATTACTTCTCCTTGGACGGAACTTTTATCAACAATCAGGCCGAGTATGAGGTTCTGATTGTAGGCCTTGAACTTCTCCTAGATATGGGGGTACACACTATTCATATTAAGGGAGACTCTCAGTTATTTATTCACCAAGTCAGTGGAGAGTTCTGATGTCAGAATGAATCTATGTTGGTCTTAAACGACATCGTTCAAAGGTTGTTGCGTATGTTTGACCATGTGGATGTCTCGTTCGTTCCTCGATTCCGGAACGTAGTGGCGAATGATCTCGCTCAAGTTGCCTCGGGGTTCAAGGACGAAGTGATTCTTCAACAATTGGCTATAACGTGATACGGTGCAATAAAGTCCGCATTGGAGCGGCCCGTCTCGTATAATGTCCTCATCTTAGACAGCCAAGACGCGGGTGATTGGCGGGCGGCTATAAGGGAAACACTTTGTGACCTAGAGCGAATGTCTGATCCCAAGCGTAGATTGCAGGCATTGAACTTCGTCTTGATAGAGGAGGAGTTGTTTAAGAAGTGGCCCGATGTAGTGCTTCTTCGTAGCATATTGGGGGCCGAAGCTAAGGCTGTGATGGCCGAAGTGGATGAGGGGATATGTGGTGCCCACCAGGCCGGAGTGGCCATGCGATGGTTGATACTGAGAAGTAGGTATTATTGGCCTACCCTAGGTGAAGATTGTGTTCAATATGCCAAAGGATGTTTAGCGTGTTAGAAGCACGGGCCGATTCAACGTGCTCCGGCCCAGGACTTGGCTCCTGTAATTAAGTCTTGGCCGCTCCGGGGATGGACTATTGACTTGATAGGGAAGATCCATCCTCCCTCGTCTAAGAGGCATACCTTTATAATCGTTGCTACGGATTTTTTCACTAAGTCGATTGAAGCCGTTCCTTTGACAGAAATTAGTCAGGAGCAAGTGATCCGATTTATAACGGATCACATCATTTATAAGTTTGGGATCCCACAAACCATTATTGTAGATAATGGCTCGTCCTTGAATGGGGAGCGGGTCAAGGATATGTTGGACGAATTCGGTGTTAGGTTAGTTAACTCTACGCCGTACTTTGCTCAGTCAAATGGCCAAGCTGAGTCGTCTAACAAGTTAATCAAGGGCGTTATTCGGAAGATGGTAGACCGGATTCCGAGGGCATGGCACGATTTGCTGCCCAGGGCATTATGGGCGTTGCGTACTAATCTGCGGGCCACCACAAAGGTCTCACCGTTTCAATTAGTGTATGGTGTTGAGGCGATGATTCCTACGGAAGTGATTGTCGAATCAGCCCGTGTTATGTTCCAGGATAAGCCGAGTCCTGATGATTACACAGAGGCGATGGTTCAGTCTTTGCTTTCTTTAGACGAACTGCGTGTAGAAGTTTTGACCCGCATAGAGGTTCAAAAGGCAAGGATGGCGCGGTATTATAATAAGGTTGTGGCCAAGTCGTTCGTCCAAGGGGAGTTGGTGTGGAAAGTACGTTTGCCCTTGGACGCCCGTCATCCTATGTACGGGAAGTGGTCCCCAAATTGGGAGGGGTCATTTGTGGTTGATTCGGTCCTCCCTAATGGGGTGTACCATTTGAAGGACTTCGAGGGTCAATTACACTGTAGGGCGATCAATGGCCAGTATCTAAAAAAGTACGTCCCATCGGTGTGGGACTCTGAAAGGCCCTGATCGACCTTGAGTTCAAGTTGGACGAGTTACGTCCAACTTTAGGTTAGCATTACGTCTAAGCATCATTGGACGAAATATAGATATATATAACGAAAGCAATTGTAGCAAGTAAAGATAGGAAACGAGAATAAAGTGTGATTATTAAATTTGACTATGAGAGTTTAAAAACTCATCAGTTTGTTACTTAACCCTTTCCCATTCAGCTCCTAACCGGGCGTCCTCTTCACCCAACCTCTCCTCTTCGGCCAAGTAGTCGACTTGGATGGCTTCACTGTAGTTCCTGACCACGACCTCCAATTTGTTCGCGCTGCTAGCCAAGGCCTTTGTCTTGGCCGCAACCCTCGCCCTATGGTCGGCCAGATCGTGCTGGAGCTTTGCTATTTGCTCCTCAAGAGAGCTCACATATGATTCCTCTATGGTCAGCTCCACCAGGATCTCCTCTATTTTCTTCTGTGTCCCTTCGACCTGTACCTTCAAATTCAATTGGCGCGTCAGGGCGGCCTTGTTTGATCTTCGTCTGGACTTGAGGACCCTAAATCCAGCTATGATGAGGTGGGTTTCCCGTTCGTACTGCTGGACTTGGGCCCTGGCCGGGACTGGAACGTTGAGCGCGCCTTGGGCTCTCTCCGCTAAAGTGCTAGTGATATTAAATCGCGTCTCTCCTAGGGGCGACAAAGCCTCAGTGCGGCCAAGTTCCAAAAATGCCCTGAGTTGTTGGGCCGCCTCTAGAAGGTCGGCCGCCCCTGTAGAAGCCTCAGGAGCCGCTTGTTGCATGAGGGGCGCCAGTTGAGCGGCAATAGCTGTGAGAGCACCGAGGAGGCGTTGAACACGCACATTGAGGGTTTCGAACTGTTATTAATGAAAATTTAAGTTGGGATCATGGAAGGGAAAATAAGTTTAACTTGAGACTTTCAAAAATTATACCTAGGCCAAAGAGGAAGCAGAGCGTTGAGATGTGTCCGCTCCAGGGGCGGGTGTTGTGCTTGACGGGGGTGAAGCTGACCTCACCTCTGGTATATCGCCCATAAAGGGGTCTTCAATCCGGGCTGGGGGAGGCATTCCTGCCCCCCTTATGTCTGATGGGGGAGGAGGTGGTATCGACGGGGGTGGTTGAAGAGGAAGAGGTGGACATTCTTTGTCCCGAGTGGCCGTAGTGGCGACGTCAATAATGTTGTTGTCGTCCTCTTCCTCCTCCTGATACATATCATCTACGTTGAAAGGATCTTCCGCGCCCAGCGTCGCGGAATCACCCCCTTGTGCTATGGTAACATTGTGAGTCAAGTGTGCTAGTAAATGGGTAAGTTGCGTACTTGTAGATGATACGTACCATTTCCACGTCTTTATGGACCGCGGGTCCCTCTCCTTGGTCTTGGGCCGACCCATCTAGAAATGGCCTTGCCCAATCGGGTATCTCATTGGGTTGATCGCGGGGAGGAGTCCGTAACTCTGGGGCGAGTTGGATGCCCAGGGAGGTGGTAGAAATGGGTGTTTTCTTTGGCTGAAAAAAATAAAAAGGAATTGTTAGCCCGTAGAAATTGAGAAATTGCTATATCAACGATAAGCCCCGGGATTGAGTTATACCTTCTTCAGGAGGAGGGGGAGCTTCGGCTGGCTGGTATCTCCTTCTCTAGCATGCTTGCTTCGCCCGGGCTTCGTCCTTACGCCCGCACATATTGGCCGCGCCCAATCGGCCAAGTGAACCACGGACATAAGACGTTCAATCTCTGCGGTCTAGTAGGACTGGAAGAGATCGTCCGTCCCACAATTCATGCGCGGGACGAACTCAGCTGCGTGGAATCTCCCCAAAAGGGTTTCCCAGTTGGCTAAGAGAACCCTTGTTTCTATGGCGTTGAGGAGGCCGAAGCGGGCCTCTCCGAAGGTATGAGCAAAGAAAAGAGGGAGAGGACGGGCCTGAGTGAGGCCGAGTTGGCATGCAGCATAGTTGGCCGAGTAGGTCTCAGCCCCGGCCTTGGAATTTGACCCCAAGATGAGGTCAAATGAGAGCTCTTGGCTCACTAAGAAGTGTATCCACATGAGGGCCGTTGGGGTGAACAAGGAGTTAGGATTCTCTGAAGTAGGAAAGGGAAAAAATGATGCTAACGAGTCTGTGGACTTGACGTACTCCCACGTCTCGCCCTTAGAGGTGGTGACGGGCGAGAGCGCGACTAATCTCGGCCTGAAGCACGGGAGTGCAGGAGATTCAGGCAGCGTGCCGAAGAAAGGGAAGTAGGCCCGCAGCCACAGCTGTGCAATCCAATGTGGCCCAGAGCCCGTGGGCTCTTTTTCTTGCGTCAGCTGCTCCGCCATGAAGGATAGGCCGTAGTACAACACGGCCAGAACATAGGACGCCAAGTTGAGTTTGCATCCCTTTGCCAGATCCGTGGGCAGCCTCAAATAGCTGGACACCAGTTTGTCGCTGCCCGGGCAAAGGACGCACCTGCATAAGAAGAAATGGATAAAAGCAATGCGCTCTTCTTCCTCCACCACGGGCCCCACCCTTTCGTGTGCGGCCATAAAGGCGTTGTAGAACGAAAAGGTATGAGACTCGAAGGTGGGGGCCTCGTGGTCGTACTCCAGGACGGCCGAGATCGTCTCGTCCGAGGGGAAAAGGCCAGTCAGGACGGTGATGTCCCTGAGGGTGATGGTTATAGGAGCTCGGGGGAAGGCGAAGATGTTGGCATGAGATGACCAGAAGAGCACGGCCAAGGGGAACAGGGTGGAATCAAAGGTAGGGACCCTCGTACAGAGAGAAATAGGTTGAGGATACCTACTTGTTTGGCCCTTATCTCGAAGGTGGGCTCATGGATCGGCCTCATAGCCCAACCGGAGAAGGCTTTATCTATGTGTGGCTAGTTGCGTGGAGATTTGAGGTTGAGAACGACATCAATGGAGATGGAGGAGTCCGATAAGGTGGTGGGGAGGAAAATGGAGATGTGAGAGTATTGAATCTCCGATGCCCTAATTGGGTCAATGACGCCCAGGCCCAAGCAGGTCTCTCCGGAGGGAAGAGTGATGATGCCATCGGAGGCAATGGCAGTGGAGTTGAGCGCGTCTAGGTAGTCAAAGAAGGTCTCCATTGATGGGAAAGCTTCGAAATCGCCGAGGTTTCTTTTTCTTCTTCGGAGTTTGGGAGCCTCTGCGACTTTTTTGAAAAGTGTAAAGGGAGAACCGATGATGGGCCTCAGGATTATATAGCCAAAGAAGGTGAATCGTGGGCGTTTAGGGCTGATGCCAGCTTTTTTCAGTATCATCATTATTTTCTCCTCGGGCGGAGCGCGGCCGACCTTTACTCTGACCAATGTCCCATCAATTGTCTTGTTTGTCCCTTCGCGTCCCATTTTGGGTTGAGTGCGGCGTATCAATGATTATTAATACGCCGCACTTGGGGGTAATATTGACATTGGGGCGTTGGGGACACTCGGGCTAGGACGAAATGACTTTTGGCGTGCCATCTCAGGCCGAGTCCGTCCGTCCTAGGCTGTGATCTTGCTTTGGACCTTCTTTGCTCGTCCTGATTGTGGATGAGCCCTTGATAAAGGGGGGCGCGCGTTGGGTGTGTGACATGTTGCTACGTCCTCGGCTAAGACGTAAAGAGTGGGGCATGGCCACCTTGGACATGGTCTCCCAGCATGATTCCACGATGAGTGCGTGGTCAGTTGGGAGAAGGCCACGTACTTAGCGGTTATCTGAGCGGTTAAACTGTCCCGGACGCGGGCGTAGGATGGGCTGAGCTTTAAAGCCTTTCTAAAGTGGTTGAGCCACGATTAAGAAGGAGGTTTACCCACGTTCTGGACTTGGGTAGTTTTTATACATAACCGCCCATGTAATTGCTCTTAGATAGTATAAGTATGGTCATTCCTAGCTTTGTAACTCACATGAACAAATCAATCAATCAAATCTTTATCTTTCCAGTATCGTTTATTTTCAGCATTCTAGCCATTAGCTTAAGCTTAGAACTTTAGTGTTTATCTTCAACCGAACCCATTTCGGTTACCCGGGATAGGGCAAATTCCTCCTCCGGAACCGGATTCCGGTGATCGCAGGAGCGTCACTAACCAACAACCTTTGGTAATCAATAGTAACTTAATTGGTTATTAAAGCAAAGATGAGTAGGTGGTAAACCCATTCCCTTTGCTTATTCCTAACTTAAACCAACCAGTTATTACTTACTTTATCACTTTAGCCAATTTCAAGTTTACGGTTAAGTTCTTAACTTAGTTAAGCGATCAATTTTCACTCAAAATGACCATTTTCAAGTTGAAAATTGGTTCTTGAGTATTTTCTTATGATTTAACACTTATATCACGTCATATGTATCGTATGGAAACTATGAGAAGTGGTAGAATTGAATAAAACTGCTCTAATCCAATGATGTCCTTCAAAGTGGCCAAAAAGGAAAATTTTCACTCAAAATGGTAATTTTCAACCTCAAAATTGGTTCTTTAGTATTTTCATCTTATCCGACACTTCTAACATGTCAAATATATCGTATGAGAATTATGAGAAGTGGTAGAATCGAATAAACCCGTTGTAATCCAATTATGGCCCTCAAGTTGGCAAAAGCACCCAATTTTCAGATAAAATAGTCATTTTCAAGCTGAAAATTATTTCTTGAGTATTTTTTTTTTTATCTGACACTTATAGCACGTCAAATGTATCGTATGGAAACTGTGAGAAGTGGTAGAACTGAATAAATTTGTCCGAAGTCAATAATGACCTTCAAGTTGGCCAAATAGGCCGACAATAGGCCATTTTGAACACTGTTCTGTCACTAAAACTCATTTCTGTCGCTATTTTCGCTAATAGTGACGGGACACTTTTCTGTCACTAAAACTCATGACAAGAGGAGTATCGTGATGGGGTACTTTTCTATCACTAAAACTCATTTTTGTCTTTATTTTCGTTAATAGTGATACATAATTGCTGTCACTATAAGACATTTTTTTTGTAGTAAGGTTAATTTTATTTTAAGATAATTGTCAGGTTTGACCAAATTAATAGTGACAGAAAAATTATTGACGCGCATAAAATCTGTCACTATTAAATACACTATAGTGACAGTTATTAATTATTTGTCACTAATAGTCCGAGGTTACGTGGGTTTTAGTATTTTAGTGTCGAAATCTAATAACTGTCACTATAGTGTATTTAATAGTGACGGATTGTATGCGCGCCACTAATTTTTCTGTCACTAAATGTCATTTTTTGTTAGTGCAAGGAGGCATACCACTGTCGGGCAGCTCCTATGAATGTGGATGGGAAGGGGTGACACATGATGACATCTTCCAAACTGAACAACTGTATCCTGATTTCGAAGCTATTCAGGTGATCTTCTGGATCGGTGGAACCATCATACTACTCAAAATGGGGCAGTCTGAGACTCGTCGGGAATTACTTCTCATGAAAATCCTGAGAGAGGAGGCCCGACGAGGATCAAATCGTCACCATCGTCTTCCGATGAGGCAAACAATCAGTGGCGGTGCACGACTGTGTCTCCTGATCCTCCGCGTCAGCCGCGGGATGGCCTACTGATGCGTCTGGCGGTGCGGTGTGCTGGGCTGCCCATGTCGGAGATGGACAGGTCGATCCTCTGTCTGTTGTTATCTTGGGGAAGATTTGATCAACACGGGCTTCCCTTTGTCGACCCTCAGATGAGGGGAAGGGGCCTGCTCATCGACAACTGCAGGCTCAGGTGGTGGTGGCAATCTCCTCTGAATCTCGAGCATGAGATCCATCATTCGGCTGAACTCTTCCCGAGAAATAAGGCTTTCTTGTGTTTGGGCATGTGTACTACAAGATGAGACTTCAACGATGCCAGTGCGTCCGACGGGAGCGGGAGAGTTCTCACGGGATGGAACATGGGTCAAAATCACCATGATGCTGAATCGTGATCTCTAGTCGCGATTCCCACAGACAACGCCAAATGATACGCTTGAAAATACACGGAACGGAGTAGTCCGAAAGTTTCTAAGGGTAATCACCAAAGTCCTTGGAGGAACCGGGTGGAGGCTGGCTCAATCCGCTCGAGGGAGGAGTGAAGATGAAGAAGGTGGCTTTGATTCGCTTTGAAGAAGTCCTGAGAAGGACGAGCAAATACGTCAAAAGGTACCCCGAGGTATGACCCCGGGGAGACCGCTCTGATGCTTAAGTCAACACGTGCTCGAGAAATGACAGGTGGCTCCTGCTGATAGCTTAAAATTCTTGACTACGTTAAAGAAGAAAGAATTCCTCAGCAACGGAGCCAAAAACTTGATAGGGTCGGAACCTAACCGCAAGTGCACGGTTTATCGAAGTAATAAAAAGAATGTCGAACCCATAGGGACCAGGACTGAGTACCGGTTACGACTCACAATTTATATTAGCTAGACGAGTTGAAAATAAAATGGTTTTTGGTTTAAAATAAAATTATAAAATAAAAAGAGATGCTACCGGCAGATTTGTGGGAGAAGATTCAGGATAGAAAACGTCCAGGATCAGGACTTGCCACGACTACTTCGACTAATGTTGACTAATCATTTTCTCCGATCTCCAACGCTTTGACTATGAAGGTGATTTGTCCTAAATGGGATTATTGTGACCTCTCGGCCTACGATAACCTGTCTAACCTAACCAACCCTCACCCCTGTGACGGTCTATCCAGTTAAACTTTTAAAATCTGTGAAAAATCATTAACCCTCACGGAAAATATATCCTACTCTCGTGGATTAAATCCCTAGGTTTAATTCTACTTGTTCCAATGGTGCGCTTCACCTCTCGGTTCGTCACGCACGCATTTACAATCATGCTAATCTAATCTCGATTAATTTTCTGCAAGCATTAAGTCCATGTTTTAATATCAAGTCCGCCCAATGGATCAGCGCTGGACATTAAACATTATTTCTAATGCCCTACTTCACATCTCGGTTCGTCGTAGGGTCATCTAATATCATGCAGGGATTAAGAGGTAGGGATTAACAAGCTTTACGTGCGAAGAGTTAAATCAAAGCCAAAACATGTCCAAAAGGATCAATCCAAATCAAACAAGTCATCAATCTACATAGTCAGGCTAATCCCGATCCCAGAATAAAGACAACTACGGACGAATCAACATATAAAAAGTAGATCTAACAAATTTAGCAATCATAGTTCAACAATAAATCACAAAGGGAGAAAAATCTCCACTTTGATGATCCTCGTGTCGATCGCGGCGTAGGTATCGTCGTCCCGATCTCCGGAACGATCTCCTAAGCCTTCGTCTTCTCCTCTGATCTTCCCCGGCAGCGCTTTGGTTGTCTTCTCTCTTCTCTAGTCGAAGGTCTTCTATCTTTTCTTCAAATGATTTGACTCCCCTCTCTCAAAACCCTTGAAAAGGCTTTTAAAATCGTGTATGTCCGCATGAGAAGCAAGACCGTGCCAGGCGGCACGGCCACGGCCTCAGGCCGTGTTTCTGTCAGAATGCGGACAAGGCCCTGATTTTCAACATGGCCGTGTTTGGAAGCCATGTTCTTCAAAATCTTCACTTTTCAAGGTCGTCTTCCACTGAGCAGAGTCTCGGTCAAAGCACGAAAGTTGTAAAGCTCGGTTTTTCCTTTCCAACACCACCGACCTTGCCTCGATCCGACCACGGACGCAAAAGTTACAAATTATTCTTCAAAACACGTCCAAAGTGGTCCTTTTCTGCAAACGCAACACAAGAGTGCGATCACACGAAATAATAGTAGAAATGCATAAAATGACCTGCAAAGCCATTTAAAACATTTAGAAACATGAGAGAAACCACGTATAAAATCTGGTAAAATACACCCTCATCACCTGCGTGCGAGGACGACCGGATGAGGCAAGAAAAGGGGAGGAAAGTGTATGGTCAAGCTAGGTCAGGGTGACTGAATAGAGTGGCCGAGAGAGAAAGGGTTGGGCAGGGTCAGGTCGGGTAGGGTGAACACAAGCATGTTGGGAGAAACACGGTTGTGTTGTTGTCGTGCCGGGCAGAGTGAAACCAGGCTGGACACAGGCTTGTCAGGCAAGGACATGGTTGTGCTGGGTAGAACACGGCCGGGCAGGGACGTGCTGGGCAAGAACACGGGCGTGTTGGGTGCAATACGACCATGCTGGGCAGGATGAGACACGGACGTGTTATGTGTAACATGACCGTGTTGGGCAGGGGAGAGCTCCGGACAGGGCGTGGTCGAGCAGGGTCAGGTCGGGTAGGGTTCCTTGCTCGACTGGCCGGGCAGAAGAAGAGGAGATCCAGAAATGAGAGGATGAGACACTAAGGGCCTATTTATAGGCAAGGGCAAGGTGAAAAATTACCAAAATGCCTCTGAAAGTTCAGAAATCCCGTTTGACCAATCCGGAGCTCCAATCAATGAACGGTCAGTGGTTCCGCGCTCCTGACAAGGTTGAGAATCTTCAGGAAAAATCCAGAATTTCCGACCCCGGGTTGACTGGGTTCGACCCGAGCCACCGAAGGGTCCAATCCTGAACCCTTTGTTCATGTGCGGGGTAGGGATATTGATCAGGGGGCAAATATATGTGTATCACCTAACTTCACACAATTTGCAACACCCTTCATGAAAAAGAATGTAGCCGCAGCACCTCAAAACCATATTGCTTCTTCAGACGATAGGAGTAGATCCTACCACTTGCCCACCAGCTACAAATCTTCCCAAAACCCCATGGTTCCATCCCAGTACCCCACCAATCACCGATGAGGCAACTCCAAGGAAAGCCTTACACCTCAACGATCCAAGCCAGCATCCCATCCGACCTCCTGCACTAACCAGCAGAGGCCCCTAACATACCCTAACAACCACCCAAGTACCAACATATCATCATGAAAATACAAAAAATAAGCAACGTAGTCTATACTACCCACCATCTTCAAATAACTTACCCCCACGAAGGTACTTCGAATGCAAAACCAAATCATCCACAAAGAACCCACATCCTCGATTCACATTTAGCCACCAAAAAGCTACCTTATAAATGATAGCTTCTCTAATCTTCTTCTAAGATACCCTCTTGCCTTTAAACCTCACATCATTCCTCAAATTCCAAATAAACTACAAAGAAGCAATAAGAAAAGTAACCCCTAGTTTGCCAAACCTCCCCTTCCATCTCACCACTTTCCAGCACTCAAAAAGAGCCTTCAACGATCCAGGCATCCCCCCACAACAGCGCCCCCCCC
>JAOWBR010158591.1:0-12555 GCA_028571145.1 Dionaea muscipula
TCCACGCGCCTCAATCCCATACATATTAACATTAATTTTATATCAGAGAAGCAAGGCAACGCCCAAGCTGCTGTGTGAAGACCTGCACTACGTGCTGCGTGATGGTGGAGTAATACGCGCTTCGTGCTAGAACTACAACGCCCAAGCTCTCCACCGTTGAGGCAGCACGTCCGACGTCCTAGGCAGCAGTAGCACAGCGCAACACCGAAGGGAACAACCAATGCCATCGTTCACGTCCAACAACTTCATCGGTGAAGGCTATTTTCACTCGTCAACACATATTTATAGCAACACTGGGACAGTAACCGTAAGGATAATTGATGCTCCATGAAGAAATGGTCTTCAACCGCTCTCAACTTCTCCATGTGGCTCAACTGTTATTACTACTACGAACTGTGGTACCATCCCTAATGCGCTCAGGAGTGCTACGGCCAATATTGCTTCGCTCAAACGCGCAGGCACTGAAGGCTCCACGTGCTACTGCTCATGCCCAACATCAACAATACATACATGTTACATGCAACACTGCATCTACGTATATTATAGGATAGCTCTGACACATATATATTAATACTTAATACATACATATACACAGGACGTGGACTTTCAGATATATGACGCGCTACAAGCACCGTGTTGATGCTCCGTGCATTCCAATCGGACTGACACTCCTCCAAGCCAACCCAACATGGAGCTATGCATGTTGCCAACAATTATATAGAAATATTAATTAGGATTATATAACATGGACCCATAACATTCATCGGTACCACCGCACATCACCATGATACAGGGCAACGGGCAAGACGCCCAAACAACGCGTATCGAACGCTAAACGCACAAGGTTAAACTCCAACGCAACACGTAGCACGTTCAAGCACAGCAACACGTCCAAGCTCTGTTTTGTTCCCCACGAGCTAGAACGTTCACTTCGCTCTACACCCAAACAAGCAACTCAGTCCGGCAACGGCCGACAATGGCATGGGCGAAGGCTTTGAGTTTTACCCCGTCAACAAGAGCATTTGCCATGTATTAGGTCTATGAATAAAGAACATTAACTCATTTAATTAGTAAGGAGAAAATTGACCTAAATCCGGGAGTTTCTCTGTTTCTTCAACTTCATTCAAATTGAACATCACTTAAGATTGGAGCCTAAATTAAATAAAATATTTAAATGTAAGGGGTAAATTAATAATCACAAAAGTATAATGATGATTTTCAAAAAAACGTGATAAGAGTTTTTTATATTTTTGTGTGAAATAATCTGACGGATTAAATTTCTTTTTAACAAAAAAATAATTTCATAGAAAATTAGATGAATTAATTCAACGGTGATTTAATTATAAACAAAGTTAATTTCATAAAAAATTATTTAATGCGTTAGATTACGTTGAAAATCAAACAAATGATTAGTGGAATTGACAAAACATCGGAGAGAGGAAGAGAAATTTCAGATCTGAAGTTTTGAATTCCAAGCCCCGCAATCTCCACCACCAGCCACCAGGTGGTCCACCACAGTACCACATTAAACAACCTAACAATAGTAGTAGAGAGGTAGTGGGTGAGCGATGGCGATGGAAATAGGGGGAAAAAAAAACAATAATAAGAATTTAATAAAACGAGTATAAAAATGAACCAATTATCTCTCACTTAGCTCGCTCCGTTCTCTCCTCCCTTATCTCTCTTCTCTCTCCGCTCCTCTCACTCCCATCCCACTCACCACCACCGCATCATCTCCTCCTCTTCACCCCGTTTCGCTCATCACTTCAGGTACTCTTCCCTTCCCTCTCTGTCTCTGCTCCATCCTATTCATTGATTCATTGTCAGATCTGTTGCTGCCATGGTGGTTGTTGTTGTTGTGAGATCGATCTCTATCTGCTTCTTGTTTCACTTGAATCTGGCCAGGGATTGATCCGATTTAGTAGTTTGTATGACATAGGATTCTCACATTGGTGACGGATCTGTGTTTGTAGGGTTGAATTGGATGCAGATATGCAGTGAAATGTTCTTAGATAGAGTTGTTCTCCGTTCTTGTTCAATGGCATATTGTTGTCTCAGTTGCGGTGATCTCGAATGTGTTGTGTCTGGTCTGGTAATCTCAAAAGTGTTCTTGCGATCTCGAAAGTGTGTGTCGTTTCATTGTTCTTGGATTAGGTTTTGATGGGGGAATTATATTTTGTGATAATGTGATTCAGTGGTTTAGTTGCATATACTTATCATATGGTTGATGATTTGTGTGATGCTATCAATGAAATTAAGTTCTAATGCATTTAGTTCTATGAGATCCAGCCGTTTATGACTCACTGCACTTAGATCATTCTCTTAAATTAGATTAATAGATGAGATGAAATGAGATGGGATGCTATTCTATTCCGGTGCCAAGTTGAAACCCACAAAAAAATGCCCCACTTCATAATAACCAGCTGTTCTAACTTCTAAGTCTTACAAACTCGATCTTGCAATAGCTTTCTCTATGCTATTATTTACCTGGATTTCAATTGGCCGTTATTTCCTGTCATTGTACGTGAAACCGCAAGAGTCTGTTACATTATTTCAAGCTGTTATTGCATAGATATGCTGTTATTGTTAATAATTAGGGATTTGGATAGGAGCTTCACCATACTATTAGGTTACTCCCTTTTCGTAAAATATGACTATCCATTGGAAGCCATGATCCAGTGTTGATAAGGTAACATTGTATATGGTCTTATGCGGTATACCAGAATAATGGCGTCCCACATAGTTGGTTATCCTCGCATGGGACCCAAGAGAGAGTTGAAGTTTGCCTTGGAATCTTTCTGGGATGGGAAGAGCAGTGCTGAGGAGTTGCAGAAGGTGGCCACTGATCTCAGGTCATCCATATGGAAGCAGATGGCTGATGCTGGTATAAAGTATATTCCTAGCAACACCTTTTCATACTACGATCAGGTACTGGACACCACAGCGATGCTTGGTGCCGTTCCCCCTAGGTATGGTTGGAGCGGCGGTGAGATTGAGTTCAGTGTGTATTTCTCAATGGCTAGGGGAAACGCCTCCGTCCCTGCTATGGAGATGACAAAGTGGTTTGACACCAACTAGTAAGGAATCTCTTATCTTATAGTTCATGTGCTTTAAAACATACCCTACCGTGTCGCTTAATCTGTACGGGCCTTTGTACTTGTGCAGCCACTATATAGTTCCTGAGCTTGGGCCTGATGTAAAGTTCAGTTATGCATCACACAAGGCTGTGGATGAATACAAGGAAGCCAAGGCTGTGAGTCTCCTGCTTTTGCTTTATTTTCCCCGCTTCCGCTTCTTTGATGAGTGTTGGAGTAGATATTTCAAACTGGTCCACTCCTACAAATGTATGAACATTAAAATTCAGATTGAATTTTTTTTGCTATTCTTTTCAGACCTGGTGCTCCTATGTAGTGTTTGTTTATTAAGCTAATAGATAATAAGTATGTTGGCAAGAAATAGATGCCATTTGTATGGTGAAGACAGTGTATCATATATTTTATGAAGTTATAATGCACAAGGCTCTAGAAAGGGGTATTCTCTTTACATATGACATTTTTTGATGGAGCTTTTCTCTGGTTGGTTGCTATGTAAAGAGGGTTTATTTGTAAGATCTACTGTTTGAATAGCCAAGTACACACTAAACCGGTTCAAAATATGATCTCAGCAACTTAAGTTATTTTATGCTTCAGATTCAGGAGTGCTGACTGCTGTTAATTGGAGTATGAATTGCATAAAATTTTATGAATCAATAGATGCATCAGCATCTCATGCTTAACATGGTAGATAATGGTGCTTGTATGCAACAATATGTGAAAATGCTCTCTTTTTTTTCTTAAATCTTTTGCAATTCAATAATTCTTTCCTTATTTCTGGTGCAGCTTGGAGTTGACACTGTTCCTGTCCTTGTGGGTCCAGTGTCATACTTGTTGTTATCAAAGCCTGCAAAGGGTGTTGAAAAATCCTTTTCACTTCTCTCTCTGCTCGACAAAATTCTTCCTATCTACAAGTAAGATTGCATGGATCATGTGCTTTACGAGGATTAAATGTTTTTCTGCCACACTATGTCATATGTTACGATGCGCTTATGACCAAAATAAAATGCAGGGAAGTTGTTACAGAACTCAAGGCAGCTGGGGCTTCCTGGATTCAGTTTGATGAGCCTAAACTCATTATGGATCTTGATTCCGAGGAATTGAAAGCATTTACTCTTGCATACTCTGAGTTAGAGTCAACCTTATCCGGCCTCAATGTTCTCATTGAGACTTACTTTGCTGATGTTACCGAGGAGGCATACAAGACACTTACTTCCTTAAAAGGCATTTCTGGTTTTGGATTTGATCTTGTCCGTGGTGCAAAGACTCTTGATCTGATCAAGGGTGGATTTCCTTCAGGCAAATATCTTTTTGCTGGAGTTGTTGATGGCAGGAACATCTGGGCCAATGATCTTGCAGCTTCCATTGATACCCTTCAAACTCTTGAGGGCATTGTTGGCAAAGGTATTTTGAGAATTGAGTACTAATTTTTTCTGATCCTCTTTTCACACTTTTAAATAGCTGATTTTGCTATTGGATCATCTCACAGACAAGTTGGTGGTGTCTACTTCCTGCTCTCTTCTCCACACTGCTGTCGATCTAGTGAATGAACCTAAACTGGACAAAGAGCTCAAATCATGGCTTGCTTTTGCAGCTCAGAAAGTAATTGAAGTTAATGCCTTAGCCAAGGCACTATCTGGTCAAAATGATGAGGTGATTTCTTTTGTAAATACATCTGAAGCAAAATTGATATTGCTTCTTAAGTAAATATGTGTTGCCTACTGGCCTAAAAAATTTCCACTTTTGAATATCGTGCCTTGTAAAAGTTTTTTTCTTTGATGCATTTCTCATTTGTATATTTCTTATGTTCCTTCCACTTTATATTCATCTAAATCATGTGCATTCCTTACACCAGGCATTTTTCTCTGGGAATGCCGCTGCTCATGCTTCAAGAAAATCATCTCCAAGAGTGACAAATGAGGCAGTTCAGAGAGCTGTAAGTGTTCAACCCCCATGTATATATAAAATATATTCATTTGCATTTGTCTGATGATATCTGGCTTATTCTGGCTCAGGCTGCTGCCCTTAAGGGCTCTGATCACCGTCGTGCTACGAATGTAAGTGCCAGATTGGAGGCTCAACAGAAGAAACTTAACCTTCCCATTCTTCCAACCACCACTATTGGATCCTTCCCTCAGACCCTGGATCTCAGAAGAGTCCGTAGGGAATACAAGGCTAAGAAGTGAGCCTTCTCTTTAATTCTTCTTTTTTTTTTGGGTGATACTTTGGTGTGTGTATAAGTATGAAAATCAGCCAATGCTTTCGTGTGCCAGGATCTCTGAAGATGATTATGTCAAGGCTATTAAGGAGGAAATCAGAAAGGTTGTTCAACTCCAAGAAGAGCTAGATATCGATGTCTTGGTCCATGGGGAGCCGGAGGTGAGTTGTGTCCCAACTGAAAGATTGCTCTTTGTTGAAAACATTTTTGAGCTATATACTAAAATGCTTAAAAATGTCATGCAATTCAGAGAAATGACATGGTTGAGTACTTTGGGGAGCAATTGTCTGGTTTTGCCTTTACTGCAAATGGGTGGGTTCAATCTTATGGGTCCCGTTGTGTCAAGCCACCAATCATATTTGGTGATGTGAGTCGGCCAAAGCCCATGACAGTATTCTGGTCCACTGCTGCTCAAAGTCTGACCAAGCGCCCTATGAAGGGAATGCTTACTGGCCCTGTCACCATTCTGAATTGGTCCTTCGTTAGAAATGACCAACCCAGGTTAATATCTGAAACTCACCCATTCAATTGCGCTGGTGTAAGTACATTGAATCTTTCCATCTTAATACTAGCTTCTCTCCCTTGTCGTGCTCCCTGTAGGTTCGAGACTTGTTACCAGATTGCTCTGGCTATCAAGGACGAGGTTGAAGATCTTGAGAAAGCTGGTATCACTGTGATCCAGATTGATGAGGCTGCCCTGAGAGAGGGTTTGCCTTTGAGGAAATCTGAGCATGCTTTCTATTTGGATTGGGCTGTCCACTCCTTCAGGATCACCAACTGTGGTGTTGAAGATACTACCCAGGTGTTTATTTATTTTTTAACCATTGAGACTCTAAGCACACCATGACATGTATATGGAAGGAATTGGACCTTTTACCACATTGATGTGCACAAACTTTCTTGGTTCCCCCAGCAGTGGGCCGTTTAAGGCTCTAAGGTCTCCTATGGTGACGGACATACTGGAAGTCTGGAAATTCCTTTTAGTCATATGGATCATATGCTCACTTTACAAAGTTTTATGATCTGATAATTAACACGGAGTATTTGTTTCTAGGACTATTGTACTAACTACTAACCCGTCATAGATGATGAGTGTGTACAGAGGAGAATTCTCATAGCCGCTCACATGAATTATATCTGCAGTATTGATGCTCACTTTAAGATTGTTTAGCTTCAGTCTCTCTTGAACAAGATGTTGATGGAAAACTTATATGGGTTCTCTGCTCGCTAATGCAGATTCACACTCATATGTGCTACTCGAATTTCAATGATATCATCCACTCTATTATTGACATGGATGCTGATGTGATTACAATTGAGAATTCAAGATCAGATGAGAAACTTCTGTCAGTGTTCCGAGAGGGAGTGAAGTATGGTGCTGGTATTGGCCCCGGTGTCTATGACATCCACTCACCTAGGATTCCCTCTACAGAAGAAATTGTTGATCGTGTCACAAAGATGCTTGCAGTCCTTGAATCCCACATTCTCTGGGTCAACCCTGACTGTGGGCTTAAGACCCGCAAGTACCCTGAAGTCAAGCCTGCTCTCAGCAACATGGTTGCTGCTGCCAAGGCGGTTCGCACTCAGCTGGCCAGTGCCAAGTGAGCATTCTAAGTTGGAGCTCTTTTCAGTGCTTGTGTTCATTTTTATACTTGAAAAGATAGAGGGTACTTCTCTCCCGATAACATTTGTCACGTTGCCGTTTTCCCTTGCATGTGTCTGTAGGTTTGTTCTAGCTTTTAGGTCAATTTATATGAGGCCCTCAATGTCAATTATTTTCCTGTCATCTTACTTACTTTGTTTCTGTATTATCACCTTTGTCAAAGGTTCTTAATGTTGGCATGAGCAAAACGGTTTCTATAGTTCAATTCAGTTTCCCTTTTGTTCTCTTACATTTGACATTTGTTGGTGGTATGACGGTGAAGCTCGAAGCATATTGTTCCTTTCATCTCAAAACCTTTTTTGTCCTTTCACTTGGCTTTATTGTGGCGATCTTGTTTTCACTTTTTTTGGCTCTTCTTTTGATTGCTTATGTTGAAAACAGTGGCTGTTTTTTGTACTTGTTCAAATGTATTGGAACGATTTAGTTCCTTGAGCTAGTTGAGTTCATTTCTCATGCAGTTTCATGCTTTTATGGTTCGTTCTAATCTCATCTTTTGTGGTGGCTGATGGTGCAGCTGCAGTTTGCTAAAATTTCCATTTATTCGATAAATAAATTGTACATTTGTAATGGATGAATTAATATTTATTAATTAATACATACATGGGTCGCTTACTCGCTTTTACTCCATGTGCATCTTTTCGTTGTTTTCTCTTGTCCCTCCAGCATATTATTCAATCGCATTCGCCTCTTACAAGTCTTGGTTTCCACTTGTGCACCATTTCAACATGCTTGTGATAAACAGCCCCATTAGCGTAACCAATGCAATGATCGTCGCCATCTTCAAGTTTCCTGGCTTCTTCAAGTCATTGAAGAAACCCCCAGATGACTTCCTACCCTGTGATTCCAATCTGCTGCTTATACTACTTTCTTCATGTTGACTGATGGATTCCATGTCCTTGGCATCATCCCCCTTCCTCCCAAGGTTCTCCTTTGACTTGACTTCCTTTTGCCCTTTGTCTTTCTCCAGTGTCTTTGGGGGAGCATCTTCAACATCTTCTTTGGTCTGATTCGCCTGTTCAGCTGGTTTCTTATCGGCCACTGCTGAGCCGATCGATTTTTGGTCTTGAGTCGACAGGGAAGGAACCGGCTGTGGTGGAGGCTTAGTAGTTGTCTGCTGAGTCTTATCGGCCACTGCTGAGCCGGTTGATTTTAGGTCATGAGGTGAGAGAGAAGGAGCTGGCTGTGGTGGAGGCTCAGTAGTTGCCTGCTGAGCCTGCACCGGTGGTGTTACTCGCGTTGCCGGTGGAGTCAGCTTCGGCTGCCTGATGTAAAGTATGCCATCTTCAAACTTAGCTGTTATCTTTTTGGTGTCACAGTTCTCTGGAACTTGGACTGACTTGAGGAAACGTTGCCATTTGTTACCCCCAATCAGCCTTTGTCCGGTGACCTTCAGCGTTCTGGTTGGGGTTAATTGAACCCTCAAATTCTCCTTGTTGAACTCTGCATACAAAGAGTTGCTATGATATTCAGAGAATTGATTCAGGATCTCTTTTCAAAGCCGAATTTTTCTAGTCTAGACTACAATATTATTATGTGCGTGATAACGTACCAGGAACATAGATGAGGAAGGTGTCGGCTGCTTCCTCAAAAACCCAGCTCGTCCGTGGATCAACATCTTCAGACAGTTGATTCAATTCAGATGCTGCCCTAGCATCCATTGAGTCTAGCAAGCTAACACCTTCTTCTTCTTCTTCTTCTTCCTCTTCTTCTCTTCTTCTTCTCCTTATTCTTTGTTTCTCCCTCTGCTAACGCTTTCAAGGCCGATTGAATGCAGGTTGGCAGATGAAGTTTCTGATCTTATAGCAAACATGTATGTATTTATATATGTCCATGTCTTGATAACAAGCTGGTTAAAAGGAATTCATTGGTGTGGAAATTCCTCTGTTCCTTCTCGAATAAGAGATTCCAGGTTCATGGATATGGTTTATCCTTTGATATTATTATTGCCTTTCATGTTTGGTATAAAAAAAAAGTAATTGGATTCCCCTCTTCCATTAGGAAAGAATAAATTCTTTGTGTCCTCTTGGAGTTCTCTGGGAGACATACAGAGGAAGGAAGCCTGAGGTAAACAAGCAGAGTTGATTCATCTGTGTATTGTTTACACTTAACAAGCGGTGGTGGTGCATCGTGTTGGATTGATTCAATAATTTGAGGCCTGATTAATTCAATAATTTGAGGCTGGTGTATATTAAATGTGTTATGTTATTAATTAATTAATTCTAACTAAAGTGATCTAATAAACAAAAAACCGTACCGAAATATTCGGTACGATAGTAGTATCTAGTTTTGCCTATACCATTATCGTACCGAAATACCAAAAATATAAATTTACTATAATTTGGGTAATTCACTTTAGTTTTATGTTTACTTTCTTCTACTATTTGATGGTAATTGATAGGTTTGCTTTGGTGAGTTGTTGCTTTCTTTTGTTCCATTTTGTTATTGATTAGTAGTAGTACTAGGTTAAAGTGCTACCACTTTTGATTGTTAATATACAAGTTCACTTCAAATCATTGAGGCGATCATTTTATGATTATAATAAGGTTGTCTAACAATCGGGATGAGATAATTGAAGCAAGATGTCGCCAAAAATGATCCCTCTTGTATAGATTGTTCAAAAAGATGTCAAATGTTTATGAGAGTGTATTTTTATGCGAGTATTACTCGACTCAAAGGATGGTTAATGCTTGGTCAAAATGCACAAATACCTGTGGTGGTAAACATATATGACGATTATTAGGTTTTACATGTGAACAATACGTCGATCCAAGGATAGACGTATTATATAACATGACTTATTACCAATTTTTTTATCATTTCAACAAGATTATCACTTGTAATTAATATTACAGTCCAAAGACTTAATATTAATGTTGCACCAAGTTACCATTGTTTGAATTTGTCAGGTGTTATATTTAGTGATTGGTGTGAGCTATTTATTTGTGTTTGTTATTACCACTAGTGTTATTATATCTGCAACTTAAGTTCAATTCCCATGTTGAATGTGAGTAATTTCAAAGATTGGAAAGAGAAGTGTTATACCTAGAAAAAATATGTGACCTCGCCCTTTCCGCGGTCGTTTAGGCACGAGAGGGGTGGGCGGTCAAATAAATGTGTCCGAAACGTTTACCGGGGCAGAGACGTCCGGATAAGATGCTCGGGGTTGTGCGGCAATACTAACTGGTAGTAGGCAGCGAGTCCGAGGTTGAATCCCTCAGGGAAAAGAGGTATATAATAGTACTACAAGGGGATAAGAATGAGAAAAGAAAAGTAAAATAGGGAGGGGGTTGTGAAACTAGCGGCAACTCACAAAGGAAATAAAAACACACAAATCAGCGCCCGGTTACAAAGGAGTAATTAACGACCGATAAAGAATGAACACAAAGACGCGATGGGTAATGAAACAAAATGATGCGAGGGTGATGGGGTGAAATGATGCGGAGGAAATGCAAGGAAAATCACAGAAGGATCAGCGACAGCTCCCTGCTAACAACACAAGTCAACAGAGGATCAGTCCCTGCCTCTAGTCTATCTACCGAAGTAGCGGCTGTAGAGGTTCTTTTCTAAGCTAGATACTCAACATCAGTTCAATGCAAAGTCACGATAAATGAGGCTTGGTCGACACTCACCTACCGACCCTTCTCTCTCGCGACACTTGCAAAGATATTCACTTCCTCCAGGTACAAGCTGTCGCAAAAGTAGGGGGTGTCAAACTCTTCTTCTATTGTCAACTCTGAGAAGAGAAATGACTGAATCGAGTCTAAATGAAATATAAATATGAAGAACTAAGCTCAACCTCAAACCACACTTATAAAAACTTAATTAACTCCTACAAGTCAGAACAAACGTTGCGGTAGTTAACAAGTTGGTCAAATATCCGGCCGGATCCACTCTAAATACCAAATATAAAGTCCAAGCCTATGTCTATCGCGCAAATCACAACCTATGATCTTCTACTGGTCGGATCCTCACAACCTATGATCTTCTACTGGCCCTTCTCACCCCTATGTCTATCGCGCAAATCATTTCTTTTATCATCATCTATCGCGAACATAGCATAGCCCCCTCAATGGAACTATTCATGCAAGTGCTATATCTGAAAAGAGATAGCACTACATCCTATTGGACTCTCCTTCCACGAAAAGGCTACAAGATCTGCCATCTAGAGAATAAGATCGGTGGGTGGAAGGTGAAGTTCGTTTTTGCGACCGACGAGTGGGGATTCGGTACTGTGAGACAAGTGCCGACTCAGAAGCCCGACTGCGAACCTTCTGGGAGAATGTCAAAGGAGATGAAGCGGGCACTCACCCTATTCTCAGAGGACCGGGAAGATATATAGTGGTACTTTGAATTCAACATCCCGGTAGCTCTAGAGACATATGGGATAGCGACAGTAAAGCATCCCCGTAGGTGTTGCAACTTAGGTTCTATATACTCCATAAAATAAATTTGGCATGGTGAAATAACTAAGTGTATTGTTTATGTAGGCTAAATGTCTCTACAAGATATATTGGAGCATTTCGGTAAGAGCGAAAAGGAGCAAGCAGCCTGTGCGGCACTCTGGGAAGATGATGCTCCTGTTGCTGATGTCGCAACAGCATCTGTAGCAGCTGCTAGAGGTGCTAGTGGCTCAGTAACGGTCGCTGTTCCTCCTGATCTTGATATTGACGCGGCAGATGTTGATGATTTATTGGCTGTGAGCGTTACTGGTAGCGAACCAACATCTGTCCGAGAGCAAAAATGAAAACAACCAGAGGAGTGATCAGCGACTGAGGCTGAATCAAAGAAGAAGAAGAAGACCCTGGTGAAGACTGCCGAGAAAAAGATTGAAGAAGTAAAGTATGATGTAACCACGGGAGGGACGCGAATTGCGATCATAACCAAAAAGGTTCAATTATTGTCATTCTCCTAGGTTAAGAAATTAAAACTTATTTATCCTCTAACATCTTTTATTTGTAAATATGTCGCAGAAAATATCGGAAGGAGTGGCGACAGAAACTGTGAAAATCGTGTCGGCAGAAGAAGGAAGGAAGAAAGAAGAGCGATTGAAAAAGGAGGATAAAAGAGAGAAGAAAGAAGAGAAAAAGGAAGAGAAGAAAGGAGCGGACGCTTCCAAGAAAAAGAGCACAGCAGTTGGTCTGCTGGGTCCTCGCCGTGGTCTAAGCAGTAGGATGTCGGCTCCTCCCCGAGCATTTTTAGACACGGTAGAGCTGCTGCCACCAAATTTTCCTGAGACGCTAGACTCGAAACAACCGCTGGTGACACCTCCGGCTGATATGCCTACGGACGGTGTGGCGACAACCCCTTTGCAGTATATTCCACGGCAACGGCACCAAAACTTGACCTCGCCCCTTCCGCGGTCGTTTAGGTACGAGACGGGTGGGCGGTCAAATGAATGTGTCCGAAATGCTTACCGGGGCAGAGACGTCCGGACACGATGCTCGGGGCTGTGCGGCAATACTAACTGGTAGTTTACCGCTGTCGTTGTGCGGCCAAATTAATTAATAATTAATGTGTCCGTGTACGGGCTACTAGGATAGCAGCGAGCACAGGTATCGTATCCTCAGGGACGGTCGTTTAAT
>JAOWBR010158602.1:0-12555 GCA_028571145.1 Dionaea muscipula
GAGCTAAAAGGCCTTGAACTAAAATCACGGGACTAAAAGTCCAAACTCTAATCCACTATAAATAATGAATAAGAGTATAAAGTAAAAAGTTGCACGGAACTTGTATTACTTCAATTGAAATTTACAAAAGATGCAAAGCTATACTTATAGCCAAAGGAGGGAAGGATGAAATCCCCAAACCACGATGTGGGATTCATAACAAAGAATACAAGGCTATATATAGGCAAATGGGAGAGGGAAAAAAAACTTAAACTCCGATGTGGGTTACACAAAAAAACACAACAGGTCGGTCTTTTAGGTTCTTCAGTTACATGGATTAGTAATGTATGACGGGAACATGTTTGCTTATGCGTGTTTGTAAGCAAGCTGATATTCTTTGCATCACTTTAGCACTAATTTCCATGCTTATGCATTGTGTTTTGCAGTGTTATTTTGCTTCCTCTAGCGATCACGTTTTACATCACTTGGTGGTTTATTCATTTTGTGGATGGGTTCTTCTCGCCAATCTATAGCCATCTCGGGATAAATATATTTGGTTAGTCTATTCATATTTCTTTTGTGTGGTTATCAAGCATTTGCAAAATTGGCATCGGGCTTGTGTGAAAAAAAAAAAAAGACAAAGCAGAACAAATTGATCTTCAAGAGTACAATCGGTAACTGAATCGTATGTTCAACTTAGTATAAGAAAACCCAAACAAAAAGGGAAAACAACTTAGTAGAAGAAAACCAGGACTCTTTCCCTGTTTATGAAATATCTCAAGTTGTAGTAATCTTTGTTTTGCGCATCTTGTAAACACTAGATGGTAAATATATTTTTTGAACCTTTCATTACAAAGTTGACTTTTTGATAGAATTGAGTTTCTTCAGAGCAGGTATGACCGAATCTCACATGTTCGAATCGTGCGACCTTTATTTATTCATCATTTGGTATGAGGATGGTTAATGTACAATCCGCTCTTTAAGACCAAAGGCATTCACGTGAGGGACACGTGCAAATATATTTCTTGAGCCTTTAACCACAAGGTTGACCTTCTCATAGAGTTGGTTTCTTCAATACTAGATAGTAGAATTTAACTTCTCAAAGATTCCTTGTAATCCTTACTAAACATGCATTGCTATCATGCCCACTTACGCCTGATCAAATTGGATGCTTGAATTTTGTAATGACAACAGTCTTTATTTTCTTCATTGCATTTCTGGTGTCGAATGGATCTTTTACCTGTTGGCTTTATCCAAGTGCATCCTTCAATCCCTCTTCCATGTTTCCTTTTGGTCCCAGTAATTCCTTTTAGCTTTGCATGCCTGAAATATACACCGGTGAAGGGAATTCTGGAAATGTTTGGACATAAGCGGATAACTAGGATCTCATTTTTCATGTAAACGTACAAGATCAAATCACATACCTTACTCAACTTTGTGGAGTTTTGGGAAAACTTTTGTGGTGATGCATAATGCTGACTTTTTTTTTTTGTTCTTCAGGTCTTGGCTTTATGACGTCCCTTACTTTTATCTTTATGGTTGGTGTGTTCATGTCGTCGTGGCTTGGAGCCTCTGTTCTTAGCTTGGGAGAATGGTTCATCAAGAAAATGCCCCTTTTTAGCTACATATACTCTACCTCGAAACAGATCTGTGCTGCAATTTCACCTGGTAAATCACTGCTTAACAAAAAAAGAAAAGAAAAGAAGAAGATACCCCATGCAACTTAACATCGTATCTGCTTCTCCATCTATTTCAATGATCTCAGTACTTATGATCACCACCATCCCAGATCAGAATTCTCAAGCCTTCAAGGAGGTGGCGATCATCCGGCATCCACGTTATGGGGAGTATGCACTTGCATTTATCACATCCACAGTTGCTCTACAGAGTAACATGGGCGAAGAGGAGCTCTGCTGTGTTTATGTACCGACGAACCACCTTTACTTGGGAGACATATTTCTCATCAGCTCTAAAGATATCCTGAGGCCTAATCTTTCTGTCCGAGAAGGAATAGGTAGGCCAAGAATCAAATATCTGCATGCACTTAGTTGATTCTTTTTGTTGGGGAACAACCATTAGAACTCAAACTTGGGCCCAAGACCCATGACCGAGACCGAGACCGAACCTGAGCTTAAAAGCTCATAGTCAGATAGGCACACAAAAATCTATTGAACCCACATCTCAATCCAAAAGTTTAAACAGATGGGTCATGGACCAATATTATATACTTGTATACTATCATTTTTTAAGTTTTATCCTCAACGTGAGAATATATAACTTACATGACTCAACATTTTATGGACACTCATATTCTTCATTTTTTCTTGCTTGAGGCAGAAATTGTTATATCTGGAGGCATGTCCATACCACAGATACTGACGATGGTGGATGCACACATGCATACCATCAGAGTGGGAAGTTTCGCTGTTCCTCCGGTGTAAAAATGGGTGTTCACATCATTGTTCATGATGAATTGATCAATCTCCTCTCCACCTGAAGATTCATTTAGGGAATTGGAGTCTTCTTACATATCTAAATAAGTACTCTAGATATGACTATTTGTATCAATGCTTGCAAACTTTGGAACTTTGTATGGTTCAGATGGGTGAAAGGCGCGTGTTTATGGTGATGATTATCAACCGGATTCTTAGTCCCAATGTTCATATATAATTGTAAGTAGTGATTTTATAGGTGAATTTTATTGCTACAGTACTCTGCGACATGTCAAATAGTCGTTCTTGTTCACTAATCTCCAAAGCTCGATTAGTTGTATAGCTGATAGCCGACTCATTTTTTTCAAGCAATGATACGTACTGGTATGTTCGGCTACACCTGATGCATTTTCTTCTCATCGGTGGAAGATCTACTTGAATAGAACGTTTGTTCATACGAGACAATGACAATGAGTAGACCATGGGACTGTCTCATATGCATGAAGCAATAATCTAAGCCAAGGTAGTCAGGATCGAGATCCTAACTTGGATCATTAGGGGTTGGTTGAATCGGATCGTAAGATCGGATCGTAGAATCGTATGAACCAAGAAAAAACAGTAAAATAACACTTTTTTTTAAAATAGTAAGATCATAATAAAAGTTTATGAGTCCCTGAGTATTTTTTACTTACATGACACATTTACAAATATATTTTCAATTCTAAATAAGTACAAAACTTGTATATTTATAAAAACTTGCACATTTATAAAAACTTGCACACTTGATTCTCTGCTTTTTCTATTTATTTTCGTTTTTGTTTTCTTTTGCTTTTTGCCGTATAATCGTATAATAAACTTAAAATAATTTATTTAATATAAATTTTAAATTTAAATTATGAGATTATTCTTACTTTTATGTAAGATTTTATATAATTTACTATTTTAATTATTTAAAAAACTAAAGTCAATATAAAAATATAAGTTGAAAAAGTTTGATCATGAATTAAATATTGAGAATAAATTAGATAATAGTTATAACTAGTATTATCAAAATGTAGAAAAACTCTATGCAATGCAACATTCATTAATTTAGTAAAATGGTATATATACTTTTCTTTAGGTGTTTGACTAAGTATTTGCTTATTGGTTTATTTCAAAAGTAAATATATGCTTAATTTAGCACAATAAATAGGATCGTTAGAATCGTGAGTAAAATCGGGATTCTAAGATTCTATCAGGTCGGATCGGGATCCTACGGCGATTCTATAAAAGTCAGATTCTATGATGGAGTCAGATCGTTTCTGTAAAATGGGATCGTAGGATCGTAGGATCGTAGGATCGTAAGATCGTAAGATTCTAAGATCCGGATCGAGATTCTGACTATCATGGTCCTATGGGCAAGTGTTTTTTTGAATTTAACCACCACTTATCACATCTCTACGCATTATACTTAGGTTCTCATTGTGATGATAAGGTTAATTTCACATTCCCTGCTTTAGGTTGGGGTCATTGAAGTACAGGTTTAGTATCGATCCTAACTCATATCCAAAGACCTCAATTTATCAGAACGAGTACCAAATAACCCTCTCTTGTTCCTTTGGAAAAAGATCTATTAAATCATCCATTGAAAACAGACCAACAGGAAAAGGAAAGAGGAGAGAGGGGCAGGGAAATAATAGGCTATCAAAGTCTTAAAACATCATCAAAAAGATGAACCACCCACATAGCAACGAGAGAGAATCCAAAAGCTTTGGACACTGACAGATGGACAATATTCTTTTAGACACCTTACAAACTATGTGTGGAACTTATCTGTCTTGACAAGATCAAAAAGTCAATAAATATAGCGTAAGGGGAAAAAAAGAAAACAACAAATAGAACACTAATCAGAAAGATACCTGCAGAAACAGACATTGAGGATACAGCCATCACCGAAGCTTTAAACTTTCTGACCAAGTTCCCACCATTAGGATCAATTTCACAGACCATGCCGTCAGCACCAGCAGTATAAATGCATGAGAGCTGCTTAGAAAATGAGATGGCACTAACACCGCTGCATGATATTTCAAACAATGAGTCTACATGTCAAACCGGTGAGACTTCTCGACCAATAAACACCATCAACATGATGAATTGTAGAACACGCATCCACTTTAAAGATAATGCCATAATAATAGTAATAATGATACAAAAAACTATGAGATAATATTGATCAGCAGAATTCGTACTTTTGGTGCACATGTTAGTTCGATGGTTCCATAGTGAGTATTTATTAAAACTTGTTATGCTTATTATGAAAACTGTTTGCAAATGACCATTCTGATAGAATTAATGAGGATTTCCAAAGATTAAATTCATTTATCATACTTAAAGAGATAATAGTAATGTTATGCAGAATTTTGAAAAAAAAAAAAAAAGGATTTTTTATAAAATAATTATTGTTAGGGAACCAACTATACCAAAAGATCAACCTTGTGATAGAATGCTCATTAATTATATTCATCCTAACACGCACCCTTACATGATTGCCTCTTTTGGACTTAAAACATGAACTGTGTTGAAAATAATAATTAAACTTAACTTAATTCTATATGTATGGATATGTATGAATCAAAGAGACATAACTCTTTGAATAGTGATGACTAAGGGAAGTTAGGAAGTTGGGTAGTTAGGAAGTTTGAAAGTTGGGAAGTTATTCTAACTACCATCCTAGAAGACACACTCATTCAATGGAAAAGGTATCTTAGACTATATGTATTTAGTATCTAGGATTATTTGTAAATATATGTGTGTTATGTATATGCAAATAATGCAATGATATACAATGTATTCTGTTCTTCTTAAACAAATAATCAGTTCCTTCCCTCACAACAACGATTTAATCTCATCAGCATCCTCCACTTCCTTCGTTGGCTCATAATAGCCATCTTCCACGAACTCCCATAGATCTTGTGCGTCTAGGAGAGTCTTCATTTGGATACTCCATGCATCGTAATTGTCTTTTGTAAGACGAGGGACTTGTAATTGGAAACCAGCATTATTCGAGGACGTCATCGGATCTGCCGAATAGGCTTTGATACCACATGTTGGAAGTATATGCTATCTATTAAGCATATATTCCAAAAACAAAGCTTATATGCTTTAACAGAGATAACAATATATTCTGAAGTCTTTGATCACTTCTACAATTCTCTGAATTTTCTTGAATTCTCTTAGATACAAATCACTGAGAACTTCATAATTTATAAAAGTCCTAGAAGAGTAGTTATACAAACATAGAATAACTAAATTGTAACTTCCATAACTACCTCTTAACTTCCATAACTACCCTTTGGATTAACTATCAATAACTAATTATTTAATCTGATATTTAATTTACAAGTTTAATTGGAACAAGACAATGGAATATAGAACACACTACCCCCATGAAAAATCCCACAAAATATCCTATCAAATCTATAGTTTCTTGATTACAAGCTAATTAGGAACTATGGAGTTGCAACAAACATAATCCTAAAACTCAAGTTACCTGAAAACTCCTAGAGAAACGTTTTTTAAAAATCTGAATGGAAAGTTATAATTAAGAAATTGTAGATTTTTTATGATTTTTTCAGTTTTTTTTTTTTTGGATTTTTTTAGGATTTTTTACTCTTTTTTTGTGGGACTCGTGTATATTTCTCCCCACCCTTTCATATGATTTTTACTTTTTTCCTTTTGAAAAAATTGAACAATAGAAAAAACTTTATTAGATAGCTAGTTTGGTCAGTATTTGAAACTTTACATTAGCTAGATGGTTATTGGTAACAGCATCTCCAATTAATCATCTGTGTTAATGAGAGTAAACATAAAATACATTGATCCTTTAAATGGATGATGACCCATGGATCATAGACACAGCCAATAATTAGATTATATATACAAACCATTGCTAATCATATAATTAATCTGTTATACCCCGTATTTTATATCCATTTTTTATACTGTTCTATACTTATTTATGATTAGTAAATCATTGTAGAGATTTTCAATTTTTCGGTGAATAGTGATTTCGTGAATAGTGTTCTCGTGTTTTATATGGTCATTCGACTACTTTTTACATTGCATACGGTCGATATTTTGATATCGGCACAACCGTTATGATGAGACTTAAACTTTAAGTACTATATTGACGTATGGCGACTCCACGGATTTTTTCGGATTAGTCGGTTTGCGAAGTGATGGTTTTTACGGTTTCGAATTTGGATTCATTGTGACCGTGTTTTAAATTTGTGATTTTTTGTGATGAATTTAAGGCATTTCGGATTAGTTTCCATGCGTGAGGATGTGTTTTGAGTTGTTAGCTAAGTTGGAGGAGGAGACGGAATCGCGCGTTGACTTTCTCCTCTTGCATTAAATGAAGGAGATTGCGTGAGATTGTGAATTAGTGAGGTGTTATGGTGATTTTTGAGGTTGAATTCAGCCATTCCTTTAGCCATTCCCACGTGAGATCCAAGGGAGAAGGAAGAGAAGAGAAGTGAGGAGAAAAGAAAGGGAAGGAAGAGGAGATCTTAGAGAGTTCTTCATCCATACTTGGGATTTAGCTTGTTCGCCTCTTGTCTTTACTTGGGAAGCTTGCTAGGCAGCTTGTGAAGGCTTGGAGTTCATCCATTTGGTGATCTTTGAGATAAGTTTCATGTTAAGTTAGTGTTTTCCTTGTTTTCTAGCTTGAATGGATTTTTTAAGAGAGTGATTTTGAGTGTTTCATGTGTTTGCTGTTGGTTGAGGCTTTGCTAAGGTTTGTTTAACCTTTTGTGACTTGTGTGGGGGTTGGGAGATGAGTTTTGATGAGTTCTGCAAGTGTTTCATGGTTTGCATTTCATATCTTAGGTTGTTTAGCTTGGATTGATTTTCATAATGGTGATTTTGAGTGTGGCATATGGTTGAAGTGCTTAGAAGGCTTGGTTTGCTTGGTTTCATGTTTTGTAACTTGTTTAAGGCGTTTTGGATAAGTTTTGGTTGAGTTTGGTTGGTTTTTAGATTAGTTCGAGTATTGGAGAAAGTGCAGATTTTCTGCATATGACCAGAAGACATCCTCTACGTCCTAGAGGACGTCCTCCCAGCTGTTTTTGGGACAATTTCTTTTGGCTAGCGATTTAAGAGGACGTCCTCTGAGGGCTCTTTTGGTCCCTTAGGTGTCCTTGAGTTTTCCGACGTTGGGTTTGTTAAGGGATGGATCGGAAACGATCCTAGACCCGTCTTTGAGGGTCTTTTGGGCATAGATTGAGATGTTTGAAGTTGTTTAGGGTATTGGTTGATTGTTAAGACCGATGATCGGGTTTTGAGACTTTTGTCCATAATTGTGTTCTAGGAACCATTGGTGATTCACGTGACCGTGTTGAGCTTGTATTGAGACTTCTTGGTGTTGTTGATCGTTGACTTGCTCAGGTAAGATGTTTTATGAGATGGTCGGTACGTAAAATTTTAAATATGTATTGTTTTCACCTGTTTTACCTATGATCAGTTATGCTGAAATTTGCATATTAGCTTTGGGCTACTCTATAATTATACACGTATGATTTAGACCCTCGGGTCTTGATGGCACTTTCTCTTCATGGACTTCTCATGTATTGTTTTGTGGACTTGTATTAGTGGATTTCCATTCCTTTTAAGAGTTGAAGCTTTTAATGAACATGTTGAACGAGACTTGTATATCTTTGATTTACGTGAGATCGTTACTTTGAGTTCGATTTGTGTGCTATGATTTGGGTAGTATGATGCTACCTTGGACTTTCATGGGTTTTCATGTAATCCATATTTCCCGACAATTGCTTTATACCATAAACTACATTTATGACTTCTTTCAAATAGTTAGTCTCTCATCGTGTTTTCCGACCCTCGAGTCGTGTGGGTTTTGTCTCATTGTGGACTATTTTAAGAGGTTTTGGAACACAAATTATTGGTGATTGACCATACTTTTGGGGGCAGAGTACTTTTATGAGTTAAAGACCTTATTCCTCTAATTTGATTGATGTGAGGTTTGTCACCTCTGTTTTGATTTGGTCGGTCGTTGACCTGGCCCGCAGGCTTCATAGTCTTTGGGGAGATTTAGTTAGATGTCTTATGGCCACAGGTTTATAGCCTTTGGGTAGTTCTTATTGTTCCATGGCTGTGGGCTTTTAGCCTTTGAGCAGTTTTTACAGACAAGAGATATGAAGACGTTTTTCTCAAGTCCTTGAAGTGTTTCTCTTTGAGAAACCAAGGTTACATACGGGTGTCACAACGTCCTTAGGTTAATCCATTCGCGGCCGAGAGATTAGGACGGTACGTCTTGATAGTACATCTTCGCGGATGCCATACCGGATTTGTATATCAAGTTGGCATTACTGGGATATCCTATCGGTTGTAAAAGATCCAGTTATGGCAAGATCCAGTTTTTTTTATTCATTATCAATTCTTGTCTATTGGTTTTAGAGCGAGTTTTCTATTGGTTACTCGGCTGTAGTAACATCCTAGTTTTTGTGTTTTGGATGACCCATGTCTTTATAATGTGGAGAGTTTTATCCGTTGGATCCAGTATTTACGAGTCTAGCGTGACTCATGTGGTGTTTTATGAATCTCTCATGGCTTTTGGTATTTATATGATGGGATTTACTTGAGATTTATGATGAGTTCTAGATATTATGACTTTTCGGTTTTATGGTCGTTGTACGGACCTTGTAGACTTCATGATTTGATATGTATTTTTAAGTATGTCTGATGCTTACTATCGGTGATATATCTTACAGTTTTGCACCATTTCTCATGAAGGGTTTAGTATGGTTTATGATGCACATTTTGAAACTTGTGTGTTTCAGTCCACCATTCATCTTTCGACTATGGTATTTGCTTTTTTGTCTCTATTTCATGTCACCAGCTTGTGATGGCTGACGGATTTTACACCTGTTTGTTTTGGCAAGAGACATCTTCCGGTGTCGGCACGGATACTACGGACAGACGATGTTGCCTCTAGGATTTTCCTTCCTATCTACTACTTTTGCTTCCGCGTTTTATTTATTCTAGATCTTTCATTGTCTCTTTTGAGGATAAACCTGATCTTATGTCGTATATATAGGATGATGTTGCTCTTCCCACGAGTTGATTGTTCCCTTTTGTGGGATTTAGTTTTATTTTAGTCATTTGGATGACTTGCTTGATTTATCCCTTGTGGTGAATTATTTTATCTATTTGGTTATGTTTCCTTTGACTTCAAAGACCCGTGGATTGCTTCACGGGTTATCACCGCTATCACCCGGTTTCGGGTGTTACATAATCTATGATTCTCAAAGCACAAAAGTGTTGAATCGTGTAAAAACTCGTTTTCTAATAACGTATTAATCATATCCTCTTGACCTCAGTTCAGAATTAATAGTTTATTGAGAGTTAAAGAAAACGGCATTGTCTAAGTACCAATATGTAATGTAATCTTTCAACTTGTGCAGGCAATACCCATGTGGTTGATGAGGAGCCACATAAGAAAAAGAAAATGGAAGAGAAGAATCTTGGTAGTCAAAATGAGTACACTCTTCTCAAAGAAACTAAACAATCTTGAAAAACAAACATGGACTAAACTAATCCCATCTCCGTCAGAACTATAATATATAGCCCTTTTTCACACTTACATATATATATATATATATATATATATATATTCAAAGACAAGCAGAGACAGGGATTGATGCTTTGCTAGCTATATATATATATATATCGGGAAGAATATTTTAACACATCCAATTACACATTCAATTACATCGAATATTTGTCGTTGGATTTACCCCTTTGAACGGCTCAGATGTCCTCTTAGGGTTTATATTTTCTTTTTTTTCTTTTTTCTTTTTCCTTTTCTTTTTTTGTTTTTTTCATAATTTTTTAAAAATTCTATCTATTCATCTGGGCCATTCAATAGGGTAAATCCAACGTCAAATATTCAGTTTAATTGAATGTGTAATTGGATGTGTCAGAATAACTCCCTCGTGTGTGTATATATATATATATAGTCAGTCTCAAGAGTGAGCTTTCGTTTTTTCAAGGGGATGTAGACTTCTCACAACCCTTTGAAGATCAAAAGTTTGAAACACCTCTGCCGGGAATATAAAATCGATCATTGCTACGCCTCTGTAGCATATCTCCAAAGTAATGGGCAGGTGGAAGTAACTATTAGAATGCTGGTGGAAGGATTGAAGGCTCGAGTCGGCAAGATTAAGGGTAATTGGGTGACAGAGCTACCAACCATCCTTTAGTCGTACCGAACAACTCCTCGGGCGGCTATGGAGGACCATTCAGCTTGGCGTTTGGCGTAGAGGCTGTGATTCCTATGGAGATTGGTATGCACTCCTATCGGGACATCGGGTGGAGCATTTCTCAGAGCAGAATAATGAGCATGAGCCCCACAATAACCTGGATGCCCTTGAAAAAAGAAGGGAGCATGTTGCCCCTAGAGTCGCAGCATATCAGCAAAGGGTAGCCCGATTATATAACTTCAGAGTTAAGGAGCGAACCTTTCGAAGAGGTGATCTGGTGCTTTGAGATGCAAAGTTTAAAGGGGCTAACGCTCCATGTGGCAAGTTGGCGCATAATTAGGAGGGTCCTTATGAGGTCCAGGAAGAAGTACAACCTGGCACGTATCGGCTCAGAACGATTGATGAAAGGGACATCTCCCGTACTTGGAATCTTAAGCATCTCCGACAATATTATCAATAATATGTTTGTAAATGTTCATCTTATTGGTTTGATTTTCACTATATCTATATATGCACTCAAATCCAGCATCTCTCGCACATCGATTCCACTTTGCTCATCATTTGAAGAAAAGAAGACAGGTCTGCCTTGTTCCTCCCTTTAAGTCAGGTCCATCCCGCATGGTTGAGAAAGTCGTACCCTTGGTCCGCACATCTTGTAAGATGGGTTGCTCCTGCCTAGATGTTTTCAGTCGGGTTCTCACCCGCCCATCCCTTTAAGTCGGGTCGCTTCTTCCTGGGATGTGTCTAGCCGCGGTGTCTTGTACCCCAATACGAATCCATCCTACGGGGATTAGTCAGGGCGTCTCACACTCCCTGAGTTGAGTCCGCCTCATTCATAAATTAAGGCTTATTGTTGTTGCACCACCAGTAGGATAGGGTTTTGTTACTAAAACCAACAAATCAAGAGAAGATTAAGGAAAAGGAGATAACAGGACAGAAAGCCAATCTCATTCATTGTCAAAATAGGAATTACAGCAAAAACAAGTACCAACGCCTCCCCAGACATGCCTAAAGAAGGAGTGGGAACTTGTAATCCCTATGAGCTAACTCTACATGAATGAGCAAAACTCCTAAGTTAGATATCCGGTCACTAATACAAAAATGGGGCGACAGGACCAAGAATAGCAATCCTATTCTATCCCTTGGCGCTTTTCCACACCTTCTCCAACAGCTGGCTCTTCAACCCTCGCTCCTTCGCCTCCTCCATCAGCTCCACGGGCTCCTCATTTAGGAAGGCATTCACCGTAGCCGCCATCTATGCAAAAGATCATACGTGGTGAGAACGAGATTCGGAAACTTCTCCAAATACATCTATCAAGCGTTGTATTTGCTCCGCGGTAAGAGGCTCACCAGAAATTGTCGATAGCGGCACTTGGTGCTGCTGCGGTAGCGACACAGATGGGAGAGAGGCTAGCGGAGGAATGACCTCGAGATCAGGCACCTAAGAGGAGGAGCCTCCTAGGAGTTCCTCATTCGCAGCTTGGATCTCCCCCTCCTCCTCGTCCGCCAGATAGTATGGCTCCCCATTGGGTCGGAAGTCAATATCATCAAAGTTAGGCAATCCTTCCCACTTCGCATTCTCATCAAGGTCCGTCAATCTGGCTGCGAAGTGAGTAAGGGCTTGCTTATACCCCATGGCGATCCCCGGACGAGAACATGCATCAATATAGTTTCGGCCCTCCTCCGAGTCTAGCCAAGCCTCCCGCCAGGTGTCGAAGTGTGCCTCCCTCACCCGCTCCACCTCTGTCCTCTAGAGCTCCTCCAGTTCGGCCACCACATGGCGTGCCTCCTCGAGCAGGGAGTACAACCGTTCTTGCTCAGCACGGGCCGTTCTGGAGTTTGCAGTCATCTGCTCCCTTAGGGTGTCCACCTCTCCCCTAGCCGTCTCC
>JAOWBR010158613.1:0-10830 GCA_028571145.1 Dionaea muscipula
GTCCAACCTGAGCCCAAATTATCGGTATAATCCTTCCATTTTTGTCAAAGATTGTAAATCTGAGTTTGTGTAATTTTTGGTTGTGTAAAACTTTGATTTTCAGATTTATTTTTCGATTTGGTTGTTTCTTGAATTCCAGAACTCATTGTGCTAAGTTTGATTCTAAAATATTGGTTCCATTTCACAACAAAAAGCAAGTAGGTTAGAGGCTTTGTAGTGGGAATTGTGATCTTTCATGGGCTTTATGAATCATTGGTTCTTCGTTGTGGATTTTTAGGAATGCTTTTGATCGGACAGATGTTGTGTGCTTTGGGTCGTAGAGTGTTTGACTTGCTTGTGGGTGTAGCCAGTTTTACTACGTCAGATGGGGGAGATTGACTCTTGGTTGGAGAGGTAGGCGATGTGGAGTGCGTAGCAAAATTTCTTTTTGGACATCTGATGAAGTTACGCTGGGTCACGAATGATATTGCAGTTCTAGGATTGTATGGTTCTCAGGCTTGGTTATTGTGGAAGTGGTTCTCGGTTCGCCTTGACGGGTAGGAGACGTCGACCACCTACTTGATGGCGCGAGTCTGTTAGGCGTCCGGTTTGGATGTTGTGGTTCTTGGTGTCCTTGTGTGGCACATTAGTGGGGAGAGAGAATGCAATCTGCGGTGGTTGGTCCTTCAAGATTCTTAAGCGTAGTTCGACTCTATGGTTTCGAATGAATCTTTTGTGCTTAGGTTGTTTAGGTACTCAATACCTTTGTTTTTGGCTTGAGAGTAGCTTGGGGATGTTTTTCTAACGGGAAGTAGGTGGTAATCCTTTAGTGTCCTATGCAGTTGAGGATGTGTGAGGTGAACCCCCCATTTGTTATGCGCTGTGTTTTTGAGAGGTTGTGGTTAACTGTTTTGATCGCTTCGAATTCCGAGGACAGAATTCCGTTTAAGGAGGTAAGGTTGTGACGAACCAGTTTTCCTGTTGGTTCTTTATAGTGTTTGTTTTTGAATTTTAAGGACGAAATTATTTTAAGGAGGGAAGGATGTGATAACCCGTCCCTTTGGGACCGATTATCATTTAATGTCATTTATTGATATTTATTTATCATATTTGTCTGATACTTATTATTATTTATCGTCTTTTCGGTTCGGACCGTTACTTTAGTTAGGTTTACTCGGACGATGAGATGCATTTTAATTATATTATTTATTTATAATTATTTGTGGGTTATTAATATTATTTATGATTATTTGTGATAACTCACGTTATGTCCCACCCTTTCTCCGATCTTGAATAAATTTTGTTATTTTGGAGATATTATAAGATACATTTTAATTATATTACTATCATTAGTTTTAAGCAAACTAGATCTACCAGTATAATTTATATTATACTATTTTGTTTTAGTTAAATATCCTAAGAGCATGTACATTGGTACATGAGTTTTATAGGGTTTTTGAGTGGGTGAATAGTGAGAGAATTGTGTAATGATTTGTAGGGATTTTTTGAGTGTGGAGGAGAATTTTTTTTATATAAATTTGTGAATAGTGAGAGGGTTATGTAATGATTGTTTGAGGGGGATGAAAGAGAATATGAAAAAGTTGAGTTTTATGTTGAGGAGGGTGAAAATTTGGAGATTTGTAGTGGGTGAATAGTGAGAGAGTTGTGTAATGATTGTTTGAATATAAATAAAAAAAAATAGAGAGTAAATGGTGAAAGAGGGAAGAGGATGTATTAATCTACATGCTATAAGGGGTCTCAAAAATTTGAGGGTCAGAGATGGTTTTTTCTTTTTTCCTCTCCGGACTGACCCTACCAAACGGGATTTCAAATCATTGTATATTTTCAAAATAAAAATAAAAATTAAAAGGCCAAAATTCTCGCAGAATCCCACGTTTCCTATTTTCATTTGTCTTTTGGATAGCAAACCTCCATCTACACGGCTCTGACATGCTCTAGTACAAAACTACATTTTCCACTTTATCATTTCTTTTAGTGTAATTAACTTGACGAGTTCAGTAACTCTAATGTTATAATAAACACTTGATCAGATTAATGCTTTGTGAAATATTATCAAAATACTGATTAAATAAAAATTTGATTATAGATTAATTAACAATTTGTCGTTTTAAAGGTATTGCCTTCAGATTAAAATTTAAATCGAATATGAGAAGTTGATATAAAAATATGTCGAAAATAAATTATATATTCCAACAATTCAATTATAATGTGGAGACATTTAAATCTATATAATAAAATAAGACATATTTTAAATATATTCCTTTCTTGGTTGTTCTATATGAACAAAAGTAAGACTCTCATTGGTTACTTCGTTTTCTCTATTTCACATCACAATACATAATATTATACAATTCATAATTTATTTTTCTTTTATATCTTATTATATAATTTATCAAATATAAAAATATTATAGTCAAAATTTATAATTTTTTACGAGGATCAAAACGAGTCTAATGTTGATATAATTTTTATTTTTTATTAAAAAAGTATATAAAATACACGGTATGATACGGATATCATATGAGCGCACCACTAATTTTTATGAGAGTAAATAAAATTATAAAGATATTCACCGTGTCAACGACACGGATAATTTCTAATATAGAATATATTGACACCGTCATCGACAACATTTTCTATCCTAATAAATATTTATATCATGTGGCTACGAACAGGGCTACGACTTTTCTCCCATCCTATAAAATATAAATAATATATTTAATTTTTTTTTATTATAAACCTAGAATATAATTAAATTCCATTTCTAAATATATGATATTAAAATAAATTATTGACAACATTTCATCCCATGAATAATTTAAACCGTTAAAAAAGTTCGTGGGTTAATAGTGAAAATTAATAGTAATAAAAGATATAATAGTAATAAAAGATATAATCTTCACATTTGATTTATCAAATTTAACAATTAAATAAAGTTTACAAACCACTCATATTATGGACGACGCAATGGAAACTTACTGCTCGAGAACTATTTTCGAAAACTAAATCAGTCTGAATATTAAGATGAAAGTTACATTTTATATTGAAAGATAAAACTCTAGGTATTTTATGCACCCTTCACCAGAAAGGCAGAAAGCAATAGTAAAAAATATTTGACTTATGTTAAGATGAAAGTTACATTTTAGAGCATTATCATCAGACTCACCAATTTTTGCACCAAATTAACTCATAAAATTCACTTTCTCTACTCTAACTATCCACTTTTTCAAAACTCACAAAATCAGACTCTATATTTTAACTATCCACTTTTTTTTTCTTCCAAATTAACTCACACAGATACACACACAAAAAAAAATCAAAAAAAAATTATATAATAAGTGAAAAGTGACAGTGACTCTCTTAATTCAGCGTGTCAGTGTTTATTATTTTCTTTTTCGGCAATTTGCCGAGCCAAGTGGCTAGGTTAGGGGTGTAAACGAGACGAGTCGAGCCGAATATCTTTATAATCGAGTTAAGCTTGTTTAATTTTAACGAGTTCGAATTCGAGCTCGAGCTGGACCTCGAGCTTAACGAGCTCATAAAGACAAGGTTAGAATTCAGCTCGATAGACTCGACAAGTATTATATCGGGCTCAAACTCGGATTTTAATATATTTTTTATTTATTTTTACTTTTCATAATATTTTGATAAAATTTTATATATTTGACAAATACTATTTAATAATATATAATTATAAAAAAAATTAAAAAACTCGTTAGCTTATTTGGCTTGTTAGGCTAGGCAGTTTTTTTTACCGAGTTCGAGCTTTTAGAGGTCGAGCTCGAACTCAACTCGAGCCAAACTTTTCGAGCTTTTTTCGAACTGAATCACGAGTCGAGCTTGAGTTGTATCATCTCATCTACACCCCTAGGCTAGACTGATATGGGGCTGTTTTTTTTTTAGTTTTAGCTACTTCAGTAGATATTTCAGCTAAACAAAAACATTTGAAGAGCCAGCTAAGCTATTGATGCACTTATAAGAGCAAGTATGTTCGTATATTTGTTCTCCTCTATCACTATTTATCCTCTATTTTTTTATTCACACTCAAACAATCATTACATAACTTTCTCACTATTCACCCACAATAAATTTCGAAATTTCCACATTCCTCAATCTAAAACTCAATATTTCCATATTCTTTTTCATCCCCTCAAACAATCATTACACAACTTTCTCACTATTCACAAATTCATATAAAAAAAATTATCACCCACGATCAAAATATCTCTACAAATCATTACATAATTCTCTCACTATTTACCCTCTCAAAAACTCGAAAAAACTCAAGTATCAATGTACTTGGTCTAAGTTGGAAGATAAAACTCTAGGTATTTTCACCAGAGAGGCAGAAAGCAATAGTTAAAAATATTTGACACTTATGCGTCAAATGTCGATTTTATCCCTTATTTACGCGTCATATTAGACTTTACTATTATATATATTATATCATTTTGCATTGATTCGACTCAAATCCAATCAACAGCGACCACATGCCCATCATGGTACCATAAACCCACGACCTCCCCCTCCACCCCCCTCTTTTGCTCCCGCTTGGCCGGGGTCGTTTTCCCTGACTCAGTCTTCTGTTTCCCACTTTGAAAAGTTTCTGATTCCGTACCCCCTCTCTGCTCCTGCTCTCTTTCTCTTTGCAGGTATGTTTATCGATCATTCTTCTACTGGTTAGTGGTTACCCGTATCCTTGTATTGCATGATGATAATTTCAGCACAAACTGCCCCCATTCAAATTTTATCTGCAGCTTCAAATGGATGAAATGGATACCAATTTCATAGTTTTTCGTTTTTCTGTCTATGATGTTTCTATGGTCTTGCTCAATCTATGCTAGTGGTTGACTCCTTGCTGATTTTCCTCGTATACCTGCCCATTATTCAATCTGTGGTCTTCCCTTTTATGGAAATTCCTCAACATTGCAAGTGTATTGACTCTGGTGAAGTATATTGTTTTTGTTTGTACTTTGTAGAGGGTGATGAATCTGGGTTCGGGAATCGGCCAGTTTCATGCCCATGTCCCTGGCTTGTTGAATGGACTTGATCAGATGTTGCCAGATCTCTCTGCCCATGGTCTTGTTAATGGGTTCCCCACTTATTTCGGTGGGAACGAGAGGGCTAGTCATGATCCCGATCCCGATTTCGATAGCGCTGACTCGTTGTCTGGTTATTATATTCTTTCATCGGATGCCGGTGAAGTAGATGTGCAAGAAGATTGCGATTTCTCGGATGAGGTTTTGAGGTACATAAATCAGATTCTAATGGAAGAGGATGTGGAGGATAAGGGTTGTATGCTCCAGGAATCTTTGGAGCTTCAAGCTGCTGAGAAATCCTTGTACGAGGCCATTGGGGAGAAGTATCCTCCCTCATCATCATCCCCTTTGGCTTTAGACACGAACCCGAGTTTCATCCCTCACAATATTCTTGATCTTGATCCCCCATATCATGGTTTCCCTGTAAATTATTACTGGCATCCAAGTGATGATATTGATAGGGGCTTATGGGTAGATCCTAGCTGGGCTCACGGTGGCTGCTTTGATGTTGTAGTTGGCAATTTGGAACATGGGATCTTTCCAAATAGCTCTCCAAATAGCTCAAATACTAGTACTGTTGCCGATGGCCTGGTTGAGTCTCCAGTGAGTATTCTTCAAACCCCTGATCATCTTCTTTATAATGGTCTTCACTCGGCTTCTCTGTTTATACAAGCTGTTGAGGATGCTAGCAAGTTCCTCCCCCTCCCCAGGGGTGATCATTCGATTCATAGGGGGAACGAGAACGGGAACGGGAACAGGCTACCTGAGGAATTATTGAGGAAATATCAGGAAGCTGAGTCGAGCATTGGGTTGACAGGAAGAAAGCATTCTTTCCCCGACCCCGAGAGCTTAGAATTAGAAGAAGAAAGGAGTAGCAAACAAGCAGCTATATATCCCGAATCAACGATCCGTTCTGATATGTTTGATATGATTCTACTGTGTCATCCTGGTGACAAAAAATCAGCTTATCTCACTCTTAGAGAGGCCTTGCAGAGTGCTGCAAACAAGAGTACTAAAGCAGCAGCATCGGGTGGTAAGGGTCGAGGTAAGAAGCAAACGGCGAAGAAGGAAGTGGTGGATCTGAGAACACTCTTGATTAATTGTGCTCAAGCAGCAGCTGCTGATGATCGTCGGATGGCCTATGAATTGCTGCAGAAGATTAGGCAGCATTCTTCTCCATTTGGTGATGGGAATCAGAGGTTGGCTCATTGCTTTGCCAATGGGCTCGAGGTTCGTTTGGCTGGCACCGGTAGCCAGATTTACAGGTCCCTTGTCAGCACAAGAACATCTGCATCGGATGTTTTAAAAGCCTACCATCTGTATCTTGCAGCATGCCCTTTCAGGAAGTTCTCCAACTTTTACTCCAACAGGACCATTGTGAAGCTGACAGAAAAAGCATCGAGGATTCACATCATAGATTTCGGTATCCTTTACGGATTCCAGTGGCCGAGCTTCATCCAACGTCAATCCAGGAAACCCGGCGGGGCTCCCAGGGTTCGGATCACCGGCATTGATTTCCCCCAGCCGGGTTTCCGACCGGCTGAAAGGGTCGAGGAGACCGGGTGCCGCTTGTCAAATTACGCTCAGGACTTCAAGGTTCCTTTCGAGTACAATGCTATTGCAAAGAAATGGGAAACCATTCAGCTTGAAGACCTCAAGCTTGAAGAGGGTGAGGTGCTCATCGTCAATAGTATCTACCGGATGAAGAACTTGCCTGACGAGACCATGGCGGCCGAGAGTTCGAGAAATGCAGTGCTGAGCTTGATAAGGAAAATCAACCCAGACATCTTCATCCATGGTGTGGTGAACGGAGCCTACAACGCACCGTTCTTCGTCACCCGATTCAGGGAGGCTCTGTTTCATTTCTCATCGCATTTTGATATGCTTGAAACTATAGTACCCCGGGAATGCAACGAGAGGATGTTGATCGAGAGAGATCTTCTCGGGAGAGAGGCTCTGAATGTCGTGGCTTGTGAGGGTTGGGAGAGAGTTGAAAGGCCTGAAACTTACAAGCAATGGCAGGTCCGCACCATGAAAGCTGGCTTCAAGCAGCTGCCGCTGGACCCAGAGATAAAAGATAAGGTAATCAAGAGGGGCCGCTCGAGTTACCACAAGGATTTTATGATCGATGAAGATAGCCAGTGGCTGCTCCAGGGATGGAAAGGGAGAATCATCTATGCCTTGTCCACATGGAAACCTGCCTAACAGACACCATCAAGTTGTTGACAACAAAGATATGATGATGCATGCCAAATATAAACCTGCTTGCTTGCTTGCTTGATTCTTTGGTGTCTAAACTACTGCGACTTGGACTCCACGCAGGTTTTACTATGATCAAGTCAAGTGCAGCACCAGATAACGTCGTCGTCGTCATCATCATCATCATCGTCGTCCTTGCATTGCAAGTCTTTTTCTGTAGCTTAGTATTATTCATGTTGCAGAGTAGCCGACATCACTTTATTCTATAGATCGATCGGACTCTGTGATTTAGAATAGCAGATATGTTTTTGTTTCACAATAAGACGTAGCTTCGTTATGGTGTGCTAGTTAAACGTTCCTGATTAGAGAACAAACAGATTGTAGGTGGGCTATCGACAGAGCTCAAGGGATTCATATCATAGCCGGTTGTGTTTTTGAAAAATTTCCGTTCAGAATCAGCTTTTTGTTTTTCCTCCGATTTACGCTTTCAACTTGCAGTCACTCATCTTCTTGAGGACTACCTTAGGGGAGTGACACCAACGCTCAAATCAATCGAAATATCATCTCTTCTATATAATAAAAAGATGCCATGCATCCGAGGATAAGAACAACTGAACAAGAACAAGAACAAGATTGGGTGGCCATTGCCATCAAGAACAAGTTGACAGAAACCATCATGAACAAGTTGACAGAAACTTGCACATCAAATTCGTGGACTAATTGGCCATAACTCAGGGGACCACATACTTTTTCCAATGTAATGTAACAGATGAAAATAACGCGGTGACAGAACTAGAGGTGTCAAATTTGGTCCTGTCAATGGAACCCAGCTACTGTGTCACTGGACCAAGGATCTCCGTAGTCAACCGATAGGTATTGCTTAACCACAAGTGTTCAATTCCTTCATCATGATCACAGAATCTTTCAAGGGTAGTAAGTACAGAGAGAAACTCAAGCTGAAGGGACAAAAAACTTGTACCAAGGACCAGAAGCATAAGTGAGAAAGCATGTGACTCGAGTTTCACTTGTCATTTAACCTGCTGAAGTTACCTCATCTTCGTTTGTTCAGCATAACAACACTCACATTTTCAGATAAACAAGGGCTTTAATTGACCGATCGAACAAGTTAAATTTTCACTTCAACAGGTAAATGCAGCATCAATCTTATGTATAGATCACATCTGTTTTACAGAACTTGGATAAACCTCACGGGAATATCCCAGTGATCTTTGCACCTAAATCATCCAGAGAACACCATACAAGAACTAGTAGCATAATGCACAGAGATATATGCAACTATGCAAGACATCTAAATGAGAAAGAGGATTAGAAATATCACGAGACAGTTTAAAATATAGCTACGATTTCTCTTCAGCTAGCAATCCTGGTTTGAATAGCATTTTCTTGAATAAGTAGATTAACCTTTATGTAGGATGTGTCTACAAGCTTTTTGTTTCAGCTCCTCGCACCTATTTCGCAAATTATGTTCGCGCATCTCAATCTTTTGGTATGGCAATAGCTGGTGAATGTTTGGCTTCTTAAGCTGTTCTTTGCCTTGTCGGCTAATATCGAGGTTCATAGCCGTGTCAATGACTTCCTTGCTGCTTATTGACTTCCTTGTCACCCAGCCCCGTCCGGCTTCCTTTTTATTTCCTCAGCTTCCTTTTACCATGAATTGCTGAAAAAGAAAAACAGTTCAGTAAAATTCGAGGAAAAAAATTGAGCTCTTCCACTTAAGGTCTTTTTGTTCTCAAACATTCAATTGATAGGCTAATTCTTTATAACATTTCTTTGATAATAAGCCGATAATCGTTGGCGTTTCCGCAGAATTTTCAGTAGATCTCTCTGAGATGAATAGTATATTTTGTGTAATTCTAAATGTGAGGTAAAAATAAGATACTTAAAATTCAACATACCCTTTTTTCTTGAGATATTGTTAAAACAACTACTACCAGCACCCTGTTTGATTTGGATTCATTAAAGGAAAAAAATAAAATAAAAAAAAAGGGAAAAAAAAAACAGAAAGGAAAGGAAGAGAAAGTGAATTAACTTTACTTTCCTTTGTTTGATTTAAATTGAAGGAAATGGCAAGAAATAAGCTTTCCTTCTATTTTAATCCTTCTGTTTAGTTTAAAATGGAAGAAAGGTAAAGGAAAGTTAATAGTTTTAAACCGAAAGCTTTCTTTTCCTTTCTTTTCCAATTCCACCAAATTTGGAAGTGACAATTTTAAGAAAATGGAAGGAAAGCATTCCATCTAATTCCTTTCATTTTCCTCCACTTTTGTGATACATAAAATCAAACCAAACATAGGAAATCTCTCTTTTTCCTTCCAAATCCTTTCCTTTCTCACGAACCAAACAAGATTTAGAAGCAAGACAAAATGGTAACTGAGAACATGGTCTAACCAAATCTAGGATATAAAGCACATCTTCATTAGCTTTATCCAAACATATGTGCAAATATACCAACCACCAGGGAAAGCAACAGGAAAAAAGCTCACAATTCATAAATCAACAAATGAAGAGGACAAGATACAACATCCAGAAATTATAGAGTACGGTGTACAAATGGAAGGATAGAAATGAACCAGCATCATTGTTCAAGAGGCCCTTCCTCGTCAAACCATCTAGGAGGATCAAATCCTGATCCACCTGAAGCAAGAACACAAATCCTTTGGGTCATATGTATAAATACCGTGACTTCATAAAATTATAGTAGTCAAAGGACTCACTATATTTGTCGGATATTGTGTGTGTTAGATAACAAACAGTCAACGCATTATATTTGTCGAATATAGTATGCACGTGTCCCGCGGACATGGTGTGCATGTGTCCCTCGGACATGATGTGCACGTGTCCCACGGACACATGTAATCAACCCTACTTAGTGGAAATAGATCGTGTGTATGATGATAATGATCACACCAAAAATCGGTTAAGAGTTACTTACAGGGAAAATGCTCTAATCACACCAAAAATCATGCCTCCAAACTCCATGGGTTACCTAAGCAAGAAAAAGGAAAGGGCTTCCTTTGTTGGGAGAAAGGCAAATATTCTTTCACTAGCTTAGGTACTAAAGTGATAATAAGTTGATGTGAGAAGATACTGATATGCTCGCCGGAAAAAGACTAATTTTGAATGCAGGATGTGAAAGAAGTAGCATCTGTTCATCTTTGATCAAGATTAAAATTTATTTTTATTCTTCTAAATACATCTGTTGGCCCAGATGACCGAGAGCGGAGGGGTGAGTGCATCATCATCAAAACACATAATCAAATGGTTCAGTTACAACTTACTCAACATCATCAATATACAATAATCCTACATCAACAGCAAATTGTGGGGGGTGGAAATGGAAGACCCTCTTCCTAGGTGATGGTCGCTGAAATGGCATGTGCTTACGCACTAAAGTTTCCTGGGAAAATCATGGCATGAACGCAATACCCCAAACTGTCAAGGGTTTTGGAACACCAATCTCATTGTTCTTACTCATTTCCCCTTCTTTAAGCACACAACTTGCCCCCATGGTTGAGGCATGCGGTTGCTTTTTTCCTTTTGTCTTTCTTTCATATATTCAGCATTTTACCTCTTA
>JAOWBR010158624.1:0-12551 GCA_028571145.1 Dionaea muscipula
CATTCACACAGCATAACACACATAAAATATCAAGAACAAGTTATAAAATAACCTAACAGATTTAAACAACTTTAAGAAAACGTTTTAAAGGGCTATACAAGTTATTATTCCACTGCACAACTTTGATATAAGTTGAAAAAGATTTTAAAACCTATAAGTTCATTCACCCCCCCCCCCTCTGAACTTATTGTAGCCCTCATATCAGGGACCAACAGCCATATTAGGAGAAGTTTCTCGGGGGTGTGAGATACGGGTTGGGGAGAGTGTGTTTATTTTTGTTTTCCATGTATTGAATATGAAAGGGTTGGATGTTATTCTGGGAATGGATTGGTTAGGAATATTTCGCACGAATATAGACTGTTATAGGAGAAGAGTTTCCTTTGTAGCAACAGATGGAAAAAGGGAGGTGTTCGAAGGTAAGAGAGGAGATGAAGCGGTTGTTCCTCTGGTAAGAATAGTGGATCAAGTAAGTGGCCAACTATGCTCCTTGGTGATCGCGAGTGTAGAAGAGGAAAAGGTGAGTAAGGAACTACCGCGAGTTATGACAGAATTCCCAGATGTGTTTCCCGATGATCTTACTGAGTTGCCGCCGAAAAGGGAGGTAGAATTTACGATTGATTTGGTACCTGGGACAACACCAATCTCTATGACACCGTATAGATTCACGCCAATCGAATTAGAAGAGTTAAAAGTGCAAATTGAAGAATTGTTATCCAAGGGATTTATATGGCCGAGCTCTTCTCCATAGGGAGCACCAGCTTTATTTGTAAAGAAGAAAGATGGGTCTTTGCGGATATGTATCGATTATCGAAAGTTGAATCAAGTGACAATCAAGAATAAGTATCCAATGTCGAGAATTGATGACTTGTTTGATCAATTAAAGGGTGCCCAATATTTCTCGAAGATAGATTTAAGATTGGGTTATCACCGGTTGCGAGTAAGAAAGGAGGATGTGGCGAAGACAGTATTTCGAACCCGTTATGGACATTACAAGTTTTTGGTGATGCCATTTGGGTTGATTAATGCACCTGCTGTATTCATGGATTTAATGAATAGGGTGTTTCGTCCGCACTTGAACAAATTTGTGGTGGTATTTGTGGACGACATCCTAATCTACTCCAAGAATGAGGAGGAACATGAGCAACACTTGAGCACCGTTTTAAAAACAATGAGGGAGCATCGATTGTTTGGGAAGGCAGGGAAGTGCGAGTTTTGGTTAAACTAAAGTTCCTTGGCCATGTTATTTCTGAAGAAGGAGTAGTTGTCGACCCAAGCAAAGTTGCAGCTGTTATGGAATGGGAAAGACCTAGAAACATTTTTGAGATAAGAAGCTTCTTAGGGTTAGCTGGGTACTACCGACGGTTTATAAAGTGTTGGTCCCTAATGAGGGGCTCTATAAGTTCAGAGGGGAGAGGTGAATGAACTTATAGGTTTTTAAAAACTTTTTCAACTTATCAAAGTTGTGTAGTGGATAATTTGTATAGCCCCCTTTAAGATTAGTTTTCAAAGCAATTTAGAGATACTGTTTTAATCTTGGTATAGTGTGTGTATGGTATGATATGCTGAAATGTAAATAACATACAGAATTATAGAGGCTCGAGGTGGTGTAATCCTCTACTCCTCTCTTCTCCCTGTGATGTAGGAGGAATTCACTATTGTGTATGACACCGATTACAATAGTGACACAATGAACTAAATGAATGTAAACCCAACGTTGCTCCTTCAACAAGATGTCTTCAACTGCTATCACACTATCTCATCCTTCACATCGTTGAGTTGCTTCACCAGCTTCAATCCTTCACCCCTCCAAATGCTTCAACTGCTTCTGATCCTTCACAACCCTCAGTTGCTTCACCAGCCTTGCCGCTCCTTCACAGATTAATTTCAAGCCTTCATGGCTTACCCACTTCACTGATCTTCAAGAATAAAGATGTTCTTGAGTTGTTGAATCACACAGTAGTGATTCTTTGAGCCTTTCTTGATGAATCTAATCAACTCAGAGATTAGCTCAGTGGTTCTAGATGAAACTTTGAAACATAGAACGCACGAAGAATTTCTCAAAATCTCAGAATAATCGTTGTCTTCTTCTTCTTCGTGCTCGGGTATTTATCCTCTTAGAGAAATTTCTACCCGTTGGAGAGCCGTTGAAAAGAGATCCTCTTCATCTTCTGATTCTTCTGGAAATCCCGAAACATGTGGATCTAGTCTTGGTCTTCTTTGCCTTTTCGTGTATCCTTTTGAAAAGTTTTCTTGCAGACTAGGGTTTCCAAATCTGACATTCCCTTTTACAAAAAGGTGCCTTCTTTTTGCATGGGTCAGAATCCTGTGATCTTTGTCTTCTCTTTAACGTCTCCAATTATCTATATTAAGTTCAAATCATTAAATTTAATATGTCTCCAATTCTCGTTCTGAGAAATCTCCTTTTAAAAACACGTGGCATGCTGGTCTTCAAAAATCCTAAACTGATCTCCCTCAGTCTAACCTAATTCTGACAAACCTGATTCTGACACGGCATAGTCAACCTATACTGTCTCTTAATGTTGCAACCTAGACTGCCTTCTTGATGTTGCAACCTAGACTGCCTTCGTGAACCTCAGTCTCGATTATCTTCTGGAATGTCGATCTCGACTGCCTTCAGGATTATCGGTCTAGACTGCCTCTGTGTCTGCGGTCTCGACTACCTCTGTGTCTTCAGTCTCGACTGCCTCTGTGGGTTACCAGTCTCGACTACCTCTGCAAGTCCTCGGTCTCGAATGCCTCTAGCTGTTCTTTGGTCTAGACTGCCTTCAGCAGTTCTTTGGTCTAGACTGCCTTCAGCAGTTCTTTGGTCTAGACTGCCTTCAGCAGTTTTCAGTTTAGACTTCCTCTGGGTCTTTGCTCAGTCTAGACTGCCTCTTGACTTTGCTCGGTATAGACTGTCCCTTGACTTTGCTCAGTCCAGACTACCTCTTGACTTTGCTCGGTTTAGACTGCCTCTGTAAAGTCAACTACTGCAGTGCTCCTCAGTCTAGCCTGCCTTAAGGAATTTCAGTGTCCACTGCTTCTACATCATTTCTGCCTAGACTGCCTCTGGCAAAACTGATCCGGTCTAGACTGCCTCTGGCAAATCTTCAAAGCGGAATCTTCAACACTGAATCTTCAATCCTAACTTGTTTAAGTCGCTATATGTAACTTTTATGCTAATCAAGCAAATATCTATACAACAATCAACATCATCAAAACTTAATTAAACCTATCAATTTCCCCCTTTTTGATAATGCCAAAACACACAATCAGAGATTAAAGAGCAAAGAGTAAAAATATCTTTACTCAACTACTTAAAAATGTTTTATAGACCAAGAACAGTTTACATCAAAATGCATGAAATACATAAGGCAAAGAAAGTTATCTTCTTTCTGGAAAGAAGATATAGTCATTTAGATCTTGCCACTCTCTCCATGCTCTTTCATAGTTTTCCTCTGTATCTTCTCCAAAGGATCCATCTTTGAATAGCATGAAAAACTCCTCTGTTGATTCAGGGATACTTAGATCCCTTTCTTTGATGCTCTTCTTCCTTTTTACGGCTTTCAAGATCTTCTCTCCCTTCTTCTTTGATTCACAAAAGTAGTACAGAGCATCCTGTCTACTTGTGTACTTGCCCCATTTTCCAGCTCTGAAAAGTTTGTTGAACTCATCCATATCCCTTGCTAAAAGAACATTGGCTGAACTGTAAACCATATTGCTTTAAGGATTCTTGGCAATGCTTCCTCCAGCTCCATGATGTCCTCCATGATGGCTCTGCTGGCTTCTTTGCTCTTTGGCTCCTCCAGAATATTCCCCCTTTTTGACATCACCCAAAAAGTTGGATATAAGAAAATCTGTGAGGGCCTTGTTTATTTTATTATGCTCTTATTGTGCCTTGAGAAGGTTAGCCAATGTCTCCTCCACATTGGTTAATCTCTCTGAATTCTCATCAATCTTCTGGGCCAGGTTCTCTTCAACTTTGTCAACCTTCCTCCTCATTTCAATGGTCAAATCTATCTCAGTGAGGCTAATCTTCTTCTCTATCAGCTCAAAATGGTTCCTAGTTTCCTCTGCAGCCTCTTCAATCTTCTTTTCAATATAATCCGTGTTGGCTGAGATGGTCCTTGGAAGTCTCTCCTTGATTACATGAGCCAGGGTGTCCACATACTTCACAATCAAGCTCATCTGCTTTGCAAGCTTCTGAAGACTCACACAGATATCTTCCTTGAGCTTCTGGTCTTGAGGATGGTGGAACTCAAAGTATTTCTACAGCTCTTGAGTTGCCATGCTTTGCTCATCCATCTTCTTTAGCATGCACTTCACTGCCTGATTGATATGCTCATAGACAACATGGCCAGTGAGAGGTGCAGCTTCTGAGGGCTCAGTGATGAAGGGTTTAGATGTTGAAGGTTCAGTGGTAATGGGACCTTAGTATACTACCAAGTCCATACATTGAGGCTCATCAACCTTGTCTACCTCCTCCATCTCATCTTCATCAGAAAGGATGTCACAGCTGCTAATGGGGCCATCATACCCAATAAGGTCATCAATATCATCATCATCCTCCTCATCTTCACCCCTAGATGCCTTCTCAAGGCCATCATCCTTAGGGTTTTGAACATCTTCTTCCATGTGCACAGAGCTTTCCCCCTTTGTAGGTGCTTCAACATCCTGGGGTTCTTTTTCTTCTTCTTTTTCATCATCTTGCTCATCTTGTTCTTCAGCAATCTCATCTTGAGTTTCCTTCTCAACTTCTTTTGGTTGCTCCTCTTGTGCTTGTGCTTCAGGTTGTGCTGTGGCTTCAGGAACTGATCCAGGGGCATCGCCACCACCACCATCATCATCATCATTGTAACACCCCATCCCGGGGTGAAACCGGCGATAACCCGTGTGGGTCATTGAAGCCTAAAAGTCTCTAACTATCAATCTTATTATCAGGAACTAAGGATCATTAAGTGTTCAACTTGTTCTTAACTTAACCGTGCAGTGAAACTGTATCTCAACCTCATGTTTATTGTACAACTAAATCTTAAACAGTGGAAGAAAACTTAATATAATCTTATATCTAACATAAACAGACATCATCAACTGGAGAACGCTAGGAGGCATCGAGGGCGTCATTCCGTCACATCCTCTATCTTTACTCATGAAAAAGGAGAAAAGTAATAACTGTCAGCTTACTAACTAGGCTGAGTGAGGATAGTTAGGATAGAAACAAGGCATACATACTGAAGAAAATGGCTTAGCAGGCTCCTAGGTAAACAAGAATCTGGATAGTGGACTGAAAGGTAAGACCTCAAAATAACACCAGTAAAGCTAAATGAAGAATTGAAACCAAACCACTATCATATCAAGAACCTCATGCCGAAAGAATAAACAAGGCATGAACTAGAAACCAGAAACTTAGAAGCAATTTTAAAAACATACCAAATCAAAAGCTTAGCTGTTAGTATCGTACTTATCTTGTGGACAGATACCATACAAGAACCTTTAAAACCATAACTTCGGTTATAGCATCTGTCTTGTGAACAGATGCTATAAAACAAAACTATAAAACTATCTTTCGGTTATGGTATCTGTCTTGTGAACAGATACGATAAAGCAAAACAAGCCATATTCACCCCTAAGGATATCCTTACTAACTTGAAACACAACCTGGTATGGCAGCCAAGATCAATGTGTTATCAAGCAACAACCATCCAAGTCCCCTTGTAGCTAGCAAGAGTACCCATAGATCTTGTGACACCAGGAGTCATCCCCCCCATAAGAGACTAATCCGACGTGGCTGAAGTTACTTCCAAGGGAAAACTATGTTACTTGATAATAACATCCCTCTACAAGCATAATCAACGGATTTTATCTTTATTAAATCGCTTGAAACAAACTAAAACTCTTTTTTTCCATTCTTTCGAAAACTGCATAGGAATCATATCTCCACAAAGAGAATATAATCTGTTGACTTCAATGGTGTGTGATGATTTACAAACATGTTAATGTGTATGATGATTGTTTGTATGATGATTGATTGGATGCCATGAATGCTAGAATAGCTTTTGGATGAGATGATCAAAAACAGGTTGCTCTTATTGATTCTATAATGTTTCTTATTATATGGAACTGGGTAAGGAACACCCTATTACACGTCTGGTTATCCTTGCAGTCCACGACCGGTTTTCATACGTAGATCCATGTTTGGTTTCTACTAAGTACACGTCTGGTTCATAAGCTCGTCCACGTCTGGTCTATATACAAGGGTAACAAAATTCTTTTATTTTGTTTAAACCATTTTTGGCAAGCCACATATTTCATATAAATGAATTAACTTGGTTTTAAGTTGATTTATTTTAATGTGTTTGCTATTTAAGAGTGTTGACCCACGTAGTATGTTTTGATGATTAACAAACAAATGAATGCAAGGTTTTTTAATGAACTTGCAAGGATTATTTAGTGTGACAGGAAGCGAGTTGGATATAGCCACCAAGACAAGTTGATCAAGTGGAATATCACAAGTAAGCAAGGGATATCAAAATAAGATAAAATGGAACATCATGAGCAAGAGGAGATGAAAAGAGCCAAAAAGAAGTGTCCATGAACAATGAAGAACAAGCATAAGCTTAAAGGATATGCACAACCAAAGGGGGAAATCAAGAAGATCATGAGATGTCACATGAACATTATTAACAAGGTTTGCAAGACTAAATTCATGTGATCATAATCTGGTTTGGATGGAATAACACACACACACTGTCACTTTCGTCTTAAATCAAACCAGTCACAGTTTTAGGTCCAAGGGACTGACTCCATAGTAAAGAAGTGCTGAGCGCGAGATGAAAATTCATTTGAGCGGGAAAAAGAAATCTGACTTTTGACTAAGCTTAAAGCTAATATCCTTAGGTCGGTGCTAGCTGATTTTTAGCCCAAAAAGAGTCTCATTAAGCCTTCCCAATGTTTTCCCAATTGTGCTAAAAAGGTTGCTTGCAAGAATGTATAAAAGAAAGTGAGGGAAGACTTTTTCCAACTTGGAAAAAGTTATGGTGACCTTTGGGTGCTTAACTTGTGCATGTGACTTTGCCCAAAAAGTTGGTTAAGCTAATCTAATCTCTTTTCCCTCCAAGAAATTAATTACCCAAAATTCCATGGGTTTCATCGATATATACTGCTCTCATTTCATGAGAACAGTGTGGGTGCAAGGAGAAAAATATCCAGAGCCATAGGAGCACGAAGGGATCAGTCCCTTTATACACAGACCTGAGCACATTACACTTTCCATCCAAACTCAGGTTTGATTGTCAAAGGTTTGGTCTTGTATCCTTTTGCTATGTGCTTTCATGTGATATTCATGTATTGAAGAGCATCATATCAACATCTATCTTGCACCACCACTCGGACACTTCAAGAGAAGTTGATGAGTTTATCCAAGCCTTGAGGAAGAGCTTGAGAAGGGCCATTTGTGGTTGAAGCTGGCCGAGAAGAATAACTTCCAAATGGAAGCTACTGTAGGCTGCATCCAGAGAGGGTGAGCCGAGTTCGCCACTTCTAGGGAAGTGAGTTGTGTTGTTTCCTTGAGTGAGGATTGTTGTACAACCGAGTGGTTGTAGAGTGAACACCTTCCTAGTGGAAGTGTGTTGAGTGAAGCTTTGAGTGAAGCTTGAGTTGAACATCCTTAGTGGGATGTTGAGTGAACTTCTTGAAGGGGAAGTTGAGTTGAACTTCTTGAGGGAGAAGTTGAGTTGAACATCTTGAGTGAGATATTGAATTGAACACTTCTAGTGAAGTGTTAAGTAAACTTCTTGAGGGTGAAATTGAGTGAACTCTTGGAGTAAAGTGTTGAGGGAACACTTGGAGTAAAGTGTTGAGTGAACACCTTGAGTGAACTCTTAGAGTAAAGAGTTGAGAGAACACTTGGAGTAAAGTGTTGAGTGAACATCTTGAGTGAAGTGTTGAGTGGAACTCCTTAAGTGAGGAGTTGATGTGATCACCTTGAGTTAGGTGTTGAGTGAAGCTCGGAGTAGAGCTTGAGTGAGCCTCTTGAGTGAGAGGTTGAGTTGAACTCCTTGAGTGAGGAGTTCAATTGAAAACTTTAAGAGAAGTGTTGAGATGAACACTTGGAGTAAATTGTTGAGTGAAGTCTTGAGTGAGACTTGAGTGGTGAGTTAGGACTCACTTTGTATGTAGAGTTGTATTCATGTATATGATATTTACATACAATAAAGAATGATCAGATTCTTTATAATCTTTGTTTCATCATGATTATACACTGCTGCATATCAAATATCCTTGCATGATATATACTAACCCGCTGTTGCAAGCTCCGGTACAAAGGGGCTGACTCCGAAGTAAGGAAACTGAACAAAAGTATCATTCACGAACCAAATATTACAAAAAGAAGTGTACTAATGATACACCAAATTCACCCCCCCCCCTCCCTCTTGTGTGTATTCATCATTATTATTAACAAAAATGTATGAAAATAAGCTAATTCTTTCGTTTCCATGTTAAATGAATCAAAAACTTGAGTATAATCAAGGAAATCGATGGAAAACAATGAAAATAGATGAAAAAAACTAATTCCTTTGTGTCCATGTGAAATTAATGAAAAACTTGAATATAATCATGGAAATCAATGGAAAACAATGAAAATAGATGAAATCAAGTTAATTCCTTCGTTTCCATGTGAAATCAGAGTAAAACTTTCGTATAATTGTGGAAATCAATGAAAAACAATGAAAAACAAGAGTATAGTTGTTCAAATTAAGAGAAAATAAAGGAAATGGATGAAAACAAGCTTATTGCCTTGTTCCCTTTTGTAATCAATTTAAAACTTGATCATAATCATGGAAATCGATGAAAAACAATGGAAATGGTTGAAAATAAGCTAAGTCCAACGTTTCCATATGAAATCAATGTAAAACTTGAATATAATCCTGGAAATGGTTGGGAAATAATGGAAATGGATGAAAACAAGCTAATTCCTATGTTTCCATGTGAAACAAAGGTAAACTTTGATGATAATAATGAAAATCAATGGAAAATAACAAAAATGGATGAAAAAGATAATTCCTTCGTTTTCATGTGAAACCAATGTACAACTTGAGTATAATCATTGAAATCATTGGGAAATAATGAAAATGGAAGAAAACAAGCTAATTCGCTCGTTTCCCTATGAAATGAATGTAAAACTTGAGTATAGTCTTGAAATTGGATGAAAAATAATGAAAATGTATGAAAATAAGCTGAATCTTTTGTTTCCATGTGAAATGAATCTAAAACTTGAGTATAATCATGGAAATCGATGGAAAATAATGGAAATAGATGAAAACAAGCTAATTCCTTTGTTTCCATGTGAAATTAAAGAAAAACTTGAATATAATCATGGAAATCAATGGAAAACAATGAAAATGGATGAAAACAATCTAAGTCCTTCGTTTCCATGTGAAATCATTGAAAAAATTTAATATAATTGTGGAAATCGATGAAAAATAATGAAAATGGATTAAAATAAGATAATTCGATCGTTTTCATGTGAAATTAATGTAAAAAATGATTATGTTCATTGTAATCAAGGGAAAAAATGGAAATTGATGAAAACAAGGTGATTCCTTTATTTCCTTATGTAATCATCGTAAAACTTGATTATAATAATGGAAATCAAAAGAAAACAATGGAAATGAATGAAAACTAGCTAATTCGTACATTACCATACGAGATAACTTTAAAACTTGAATATAATCAAGGAAATCGATGAGAAACAACAGAAATGGATGAAAACAAGCTAATTCCAACGTTTCCATGTGAAATCAATGTAAAATTTGATTATAATCATGGAAAACAAGCTAATTCCATCGTTTCTAAGTGAAATAAATGTAAAACATGAGCATATGCATGGAAATCGATGGAAAACAATGAAAATGGAAAAAAAAAACAAGCTAATTCCTTTGTTTCCATGTGAAATCAATGATAAACTTGATTATAATTTTCGACATCGATGGAAAACAATGAAAATGAGTGAAAACAAGCTTCTTCCTTCATTCCCATGTGAAATGAATGTAAAATTTGAGTATATTCTTGGAAATCAAGGAAAAACAATGAGAATCGATAAAAAAAAGCAAGCTAATTCTTGCATTTCTATGTGAAATCAATAAAAAATTTAAGTATAAACATGGAAACCGATGGAAAACTATGAAAACGTATTAAAATAAGCTAGTTCCATCGTTTTCATGTGAAATCAATGCGAAACTTGTGTATAATAACGGAAATAGATGAAAACAAACTAATTCCTTCGATTTCATATGAAATCAACGCACAACAAGCGTATAATGATGGAAATGGATGGAAATTAATGAAAATAGATGAAAACTAGGTAATTCTTTCGTTTCCATGTGAAATGAATCTAAAACTTGAGTATAATCATGCAAATCGATGGAAACAATGAAATAGATGAAAATAAGCTAATTCCTTTATTTCCATGTGAAATCAATATAAAACTTGAGTATAATCATGGAATTCAGTCGAAAACAATAAAAATGGATGAAAAGAGGATAATTCCTTCGTTTGCATATGAAATGAATATAAAACATGAGTAAAATTATGGAAATAGATGGAAAACAATGAAAATGAATAAAATAAGCTAATCGATCGTTTCCATGTAAAATCAATGTAAAACATGAGTATAATCTTTGAAATTAAGGGAAAGCAATGGAGATGGATGAAAACAAGCTTATTCCTTCATTTCTTTATGTAATCAATGTAAAACTAGATAATAATCTTGGAAATCGATGGAAAACAATGGAAATGGATGAAAGAAAGCTAATTATTACGTTTCCAAACGAGATTAATGTAAAACTTGAATATATTCATGGAAATAGATTGGAAAAAGAATGAAAATGGATGAAAACAAGCTAATTTCTATGTTTTATTGTAAAACTTGATTATAGTCACGAAAATCGATGGAAAACATAGAAAATAGAAGAAAACAACCTAATTAATTCTTTTTTAAAATAAATCAATGTAAAATATGAGTACATTCAATGGAAATCGTTGGAAAACAATGAAAATGGAAGAAAACAAGTTAGTTCGTTTGTATCCATGTAAAATCAATGTAAAACATTATTATAATTTTGGACATCGATAGAAAACAAAGAAAACTGGTGAAAACAAGCTAATTCATTTGTTTCCATATAAAATGAATGTAAAAATTGAGTATAATCATGGAAATTGAGGAAAAACAATGAAAATCGATAAAACAAGCTAATTTCTTTGTTTCTATGTGAAATCAATGTAAAACTTGAGTATAATCATGGAAGTCGATAGAAAACAATGAAAATTGATTGAAACAAGCTAAAATTTTCATTACCATGTGAAATCAATGTAAAACTCGTGTATAATTATGGAAATCGATGGAAAATAATGGAAATGGATAGAAACAAGCTAATTCATTCGTTTGCATATGAAAGAATCTAAAACTTGAGCATAATCATGGAAATAGATGGAAAACAATGAAGATAAATGAAAATAAGCTAATTCCTTTGTTTCCAAGTGAAAATAATGTAAAACTTGAGAATAATCATGGAAATCAATGAAAAACAATAAAATTGGATGAAAACTAATTATTTCCTTCGATTGCATGTGAAATCAATGTAAAACTTAAGTGTAATTATTGAAGTCGATGGAAAACAATGAAAATGGAATAAAATAAGCTAATTCGATTGTTTCCATGCGAAATCAATGTAAAACAAGAGTATAACCTTTGAAATTAAGGAAAAACAATGGAAATGGATGAAAACAAACTAATTCTTTCGTTTCCTCGTGTAAATAATGTAAAACATGATTATAATGATGGAAATCGATGAAAAAAACGAAAATGGATGAAAACAAGCTATTTCCTACGTTTCCATATAAGATCGCTGTAAAACCTCAATTTAATCATGGAAATCAATGGGAAACAATACAAATGGATGAAAACAAGCTAATTCCTACGTTTCCACATAAAATCAATGTAAAATTTGATTATAATCATGGAAATCAACGAAAAACTTTGAAAATTGATGAACATAAGCTAATTCCTTCGTTTCTAAGTGAAATCAATGTAAAACATGAGTATATTCATGGAAATTGACGGAAAACAATGAAAATGGAAGTAAACAAGCTAATTCCTTTGTTTCCATGTGATATTAATGTAAAACTTGATTATAATTTTGGACAACGATGGAAAACAATGAAAATGGGAGAAAACAAGCTACTTCCTTCGTTTCCATATGATATGAATGTAAAATTTGATTATAATCATGGAAATTAAGGAAAAACAATAAAAATCGATAAAAATAATCTAATTCCTTCGTTTCTATGTGAAATCAATGTAAAACATGAGTATAATCATGGAAATCGATGGAAAACAATAGTAATGGACAAAAATAAGCTAATTCCTATAATTTCATGTCAAATGAAGGTAAAATAAGAGTATAATCATGTCAAAATATGTCAAGACATTTACAGCCGTAGGATGATAAAAAAAGACGGGAAGAAATGTCAACCGTCTGATTAAAGAGAGG
>JAOWBR010158635.1:0-12551 GCA_028571145.1 Dionaea muscipula
TGGAGTTTTGATTTGATGCTCATGTTCACCCACATGGGTTGATTTATCCTTCGGTCCGCTAGTTGGAGACCCCTTGAGTTAGATGTTTATTTGTTTTATCTGTCATGGACTGTTGGTTTGATTTGGGTTTAGGCTTGTCCAGTCCATGAGAGGGGGTTCACGGGGCGTACGCCGGTCCACCCGGGGTGGGGTGTGACAAAGATACTGCAGGTGGTCAGTGAGAAAGGGGGAGGACAAGTGGGTCAGAGCTTCCAGGTCATGTTGGAGCCCACGTCTGGTACGGTAGACACTTCTGAGCCAAATAAAGCGGTTAGGGCAAAGAGAACCAAGAAATCCACGTCTGAGGTGGCAATCGTGGGAGATGAAGAAGGCCCGACTGAAGGAACAGTCGACGGGACACAAGAAAGCGAGGCAGTAGCCTCTAAGAGCAAATCAAAGCCCAAGGCCAAACCTCGACCGAAGAAGGATGTGGTCAGCCTTGCCGTAGGGGAGAATGTAGTGGAAGAAGATGAAGGAACTCAATCTGATAAAGCTGTAGAAAAGGAAAGGCAGACTGTGGATACTGATGTCCCAGTTGTGGGTGGAGATTTGCAAGAGAGAAAGAGGAGACATTTGAGGAAGGCAACATCTATTGAAGTTGTTGGAGCTGTGGATAGTGGAGAGACTCAGTCCGATGAGAATGTCCCAACGCTTGCTTATGACTCGGATGTAAATAAAGAGGAGCAAACAAAGAATAGACGTCAGAAGCAAGTGGCTAGGACCGAACCAGTTGCAAAAAGGATTAAGACAGGTAAATTCTTTATGATGGCAACAATTTAAGATTGAGTTTACCATGTTTGATTAATCTCCTAATATATGATCGGTTTTCCCAATTGATGTACCAGGAACAGTTTCTTCTGTGGAGGTGGAAACTGAACCGAGAAAGGAGTTAATCGTTGCTGATAGTCCTATGATTGAAGAATTGGGCCAACAAGTGGACGAGCTGCTGGCTCGTCCATTTGTTTCTGAAGGGTTTGATGAAGGGGGACAAAGGAATGGGGAAGAGGTGCTAGAGGTAGGTGTGGAGGAAGAGGAAGGAAAAAGAGACGTGGGGCCGTCTACTTCTGAGAGGCGTTATAGAAGACGGTCCCTATTCTCCCCCAAGAGGTTAAGTATCCCCTTAAGCCGTATGGTGAGGAGTTTAATGGATGTTATGATAGGTTCTGCCAATCGCGCCACCATAAAATCTCTACGCAGACTTCCTTTGAAACACAAGTGTGCTATCTTGTGTAGAAATATGACTGAGGTAAAAATTTCTTAGGGATTCTTGTAAGACTTTTCTTTTCCTTGATTGGTTTTAACAAGATGTGATCCCCTTTATTTTCAGATGTCACTCCTTACGAGAGATGTTTTATATGTTGCCATTCAGACTGATGATCGGAGATGTAGGAAGATAGATAGATTAATGGAAGAGGTAATCCTTGTATAACGATTGATGCTCCTGGAAAAATCTCGGGGGCGGTCAGCACTTAGGACACTCCTGAGGCGATCATCAAAGTCCCGGTCCGATCGGGATGAGGCTGCTCCGGTAGGTAAAGGAGACCCGGTCGGCTCGGAGGAGGAGTGAAAGGTGATCCGGAGGTGATTCCGACCCGCTCCAGAGAGAGAGAACCTGGACCTGAGTGGGATGAGCAAACAGGTCAGAGAGTACCCCAGGGTGTGACTCCAGGGAGACCGCTTTGATGCTTAAGTCAACAAGTGTCCAAAATGACCGGTAGATCCTGCGTCTGAGGAGAACCGTGAGATACAGGAATGAGAGAGAAAACAGTCTAGCGGGATTGTTCAAGAGGGCGAGAATTGCCGAGCGTCAGGAAATGGCCAAGGATGGCCGGATAAGCAAGAGGTCGGGCGAGTCAGGAGGCCGGGCCGATCAGGAGGCCGGGTAAGCAAGGTACCGGGCAGGCACTGCCGGGTAGGCAAGAGAAAGGGTGCTAAGTAGGTGGCCTAGGCAAGGAACCGGGCAAGCGTCTGGGCAAGTGGCCGGACAAGTGTCCGGGCAAGTGGCCGTGCAAGCGTCCGGGTAAGTGGCCCGGGCAGGCGACCGAGCAAGTGGCCCGGGCAAGGAACCGGGCAGGTCTGGAGAGGGAATGTCGGGCAGGCAGACGGGCAGGCTACCCGGGCAAGCTGAGGAGAGATGCCATGCAAGCACACCCAAGTAAGGCACCTGGGCAAGGCTACCGAGCAAGTGGTCCGAGAAGGTGCTACCGGGCAGGCTCCGAGCAGGTGTGGTCGGGTGCAGAAGAGAGGAAAAGATGTCCTGAGAAATGAAGGGGTGGAGGCCTATTTATAGGCATGGGAGGAGAGAGAAAACCGAGCAAGCATGATCGGGCAACAAGGTGATGAGAAATCTAGAAGCGAAAATAATTTCTCAACCTTACTGAAACAATTAATCGAGCACAATTACAAAGCACACTCAAGGAAATTTAAAGAACAAAAATGGTGGAAGAGAGCAAAAGAAGCTCTGTAACTTGATTCAAATTTTTCAGTGTTTGTATGATATAATTCCACATCGGGAATTCAACATATATAGACTATTACAACCAATGAGGATAAGACACATGTCACTCTAGTTGTAACAACCTAGACACACATCCCAATGTCAGCTAACAAACCTACAACAATAGGTCTAATTGAATGGGCACAGATTCCTAAGCTCAACTGCCCAGGGCGACAATCCTCCAAGGTGCTAGCATCTGTAACTGTGTCAACAATGGCGCTGATATGCCTGACGCCATCCCAAACGAGCATTGCAACTAATGTCAAACCTTGTCCTCATATCCTGAGACATCATGAACAATATCCATGCAAGAAGATTAACTCATAGAATAACAGAATCTTGAGTTAGAGCTAAGTGTCGCCACAAGTCAAAACACTGGGAACCAGCGTCACAGCTTCCCATCGCCATGGCGCCAACTGAGCCTAACTCTCAAACCAGATCTCCTGGAGACCTGAAACTTGGTACAAATACCAAGTACAATATGACAATCATCATGGACACGCAAGGCGCCAAACAATCATCCTAGATAAGGAGCTTCATCCAACTATCACCATAGTGTCCACGGTGTCAATCAGACCTGTTGCCACCATGTCGTCACCATCGCCTTGAATCTTCAACATATGCTGAGAAAACCTCAACACTTTATTGCTTTGTTTATCTTATTTTTTTTCACGACTTTGTCATTCCGTAGGTTTCTATATTTTTATTATTGTCTACTTTGTAATTTTCTGGATCACACAGGGGATTTAAGGTACGATACTAATGCATGAACAACCATGGCGTTAGAGAGAACTGTGGCGCCGAGAGGCACCATGATGCCACAACATCTCCTAACTGTATATAGACGAGCAATATTCACAGAGATGCATACATGAAAAACAAGCAAGCTAAGCATGGAAAGGGAAGCGATCAACAATGAGAATAATTACAGACCAATGTTTGCAAATCTTTTCAAAAGAGATGGAGGCAAATGAAATGCATAATTTTACAAAGTGAAAGCTTCAAGCATAGCAGTTTCATTGGGTATGAGGTGTACAGGGAGGAGGTTCATGCTTCTTGGCACATACAACGCAGTCTTCATGGATATCAGATTGTTGAGGGGCAAATCCACTCTTGGTGTCAACATCATCATCTGCCATGGTCTCCCATTCCAGCAACAGATCTAATGGTGGCCTTTTTGTGGAGGTTTTTACTGAAAGATACTGATCGGGAAGAAGGGAACTCTCCTCAGGGAATTGATAACCCGCTAAATCTTGTAGGTTCAGCATATCCAGAATGTTAACTCTACTGACCTTACCTAGGGCTACCTCCGCCTGATTTTTAGCAATATTGAAGGCAATGTCATACCAGTTAAAGCACCCACGGTGACAGCAATACCCTGCCATAGTTACTGAAAACCCCGAAGCTTTGCATAAGAAAAGAAAGAAAAGGAAAAAATGGGAAATCCAACAAGAGGTAAATCAAAACCCCCATGAAACAAGAAATCAAGATCAGTTTTAAAAAAATTGGGATCCGAGTATGCACAGAAGTGATAGAATATTGGATGGCGACCAAAGTCAAAAGCAACAGAGGTAAACCATTGATCGTCGCCACAACTCAAAAGATGGGCAGATGTTGACGCCATGGGCCTAATTGGAGACAAAAGGAGGTAATCACATTTACCATAATCACACCATTCAGTTTAATGTGCCTGAATTACAGCGAGACATTTGAACCTATCCCAAGTACATCACTACCCAACATTGCAAGCTTTTAAAGACCTACTGATCTATGGCGCAATTATAAGTTTGTAATATGCTACTGCTCATTCTCATGCTTTAATATTCCTGTCTATAAGATTATACACATAAATTAAGCATCTTTGATAGAGTCATGCGGTGTGCGAAATACCATTTGTTCCATTACATGACTTCATCCGCACACCATGAGAGTTTTGTTGAATATCCTAGGCCAAGTTTTCCAAAGAGTACTGAGGGCATAACTTAGTGAGAGGAATTAACCTTCCCGTAGAGCTATGAAGTGCTCACAGCCCAATGACATGGAGTTGGGACCTCTGAAGATCAAAACACTGGTGTGTCATACCGCTCTTGAGATTCTCAAAAGTACTTTGGTTTGGTCTGTATCTTTCTCATGAGTTCATTTGTACTAAGTAGTTATAGTTTTTCGTTTCGTTCTGATCGTGTCTTTTCTTTCTCTCTGCATTCTATTTGTACCTTTGCTCGAGGACTAGCAAAGAGCTAAGTTGGTGGGAGTTGATGTATCCGCGAAATGGCTACGTTATCTTATATTTTACATGAGCTTAGTCCTCTAATTTCACCTTTTACTGCGTGATCTATGTCTCTTTTCCTTCATTTTTAGGTTCTACATCGTGTTAAGGAAAAGAAGGCTGGTTGACCTCATTGCATAGAGCAGAGGTAAAAAGCAACAAAACTTGGACCATGGCGCCATCCAAGACCAAAGAGATTTCTCTGACTCCATCATTTCTCAATATCATTGGAAACACCTCCTGAGATGGTTCTAGGTTTTTAAGAACCAGAGGAGGTCTGGATCTCTCAAACCATGCATCTTGCGCCACAGCGCTGATAGACCCTACCAAGCCGTGGCGCTGAAAGGTCCCAACTTCAAATACAGAGATTCAACGAAGCCGGTCCCGATATCAAAGACACTCATTTAACCATACTAAGCATCTCATAGGGTCATATCGAGCAGCAGATGAAGGGATTTCCGTGGACGAAGCCTTGCCGCCATGGTGCAGATATGGAGTTCCATGCCATGGCGACCTCAGACTCTTATTTATTATCCAAGATTCAACCATGATTCCACGCATGATCAAAGGCCCAAATTATTGATTAGAAGATGGCCCATGTTGTTAAATCAAGATTTGAACACGTCTTTCGCAAGATAGAAGACCTTGACGCCATGACGTCACTAGTTCTTGCGAGATCATGGTGCCTGAGTATGTGACCCTTCGCCACCGGAATGAGATGTGTTCGCCACAATGATTAAACTACATAAAAGCCCTCCTAGGCTTGGAGATAATGCTTCCATGAAGATATTTTCCCTCCTTTTGTAATCTAATGAGATGGTGACCTCTATTTCCCAGTTTGGCGCCACAAGTTAGCGCCTCATGCTCTTCTGACCTGCCCAAGTTATGGAAACGCAATCCTTGATTTTTCTCCTACTTTCGTGCCTACCATCAGGGGATTCATTTGTTGGGCCAGAAGCAGAGATCTCTCTTTTGGATAAGGACAGACTTCAACAGACTACTTTATTCCAAAGTCTATAAATACCAATCTCTCTGCCACATTCAAGGGGTTGCACTCTTGTGTGAAATAAGTGCTATCACTTGTACGTGTACCTTGTGACAAAAGAGTGTTTCAGAATAACTTAGCTTGTTATTAGGAGGAGTTCACCCACACTTGTATGTGTCCCTCATAGAGAGAGAGAGAGAGAGAGAGAGGATTCAAGAGTGTGTACTTAATCCTTGTGATCACCAACTCATTTACTGCTTCTATTCAATTGCCAGCACTTTACATTTCATTTACTTGTCTTACTTTAATTTTCAATTCTCATAGTTTTACAATGTCTCCCTTCATTGCATGGGTACTGATATGACCAAAAAATGGTCATATTCAAGAGCTTCATTTACTAGTTTTCATATCTATAAAAGCCTCAATTCTATGACTTTTCTTCATCATTTTACAGGGCCTTATGTCCCGGAGAAGATTTACAAGTTTTGGGTAAAAACTGAGCTAAAATGTCTTTTGTCCAGACACCATATAGAGCGTCCGCCCCAAGTGTTTTCAATAGCTTGTCCCGGCTAGAAGAAATACAACCTTAAGTCCCTGAGCCAAGAGCCGGGATAATTCATCAATTAACTCTGGGTTTTGGACTCGATTCTGACTAGACACTCGGGACCAAAAGATCATGTCCTGACATCTCCTCTATCCTGGAAACGGTGTACCCATTTCGGACCCGGTGCAATCTCATCCGGGATAAACCAATTTTGACTATCCGGGATAAGAATCCTTCAAGATCGCCGCCGCCCCAAAGCTATTGCAGTGGTCCCCCACGAATCAAGACAACTGTAGCAAATGACGAAGCTCTGACACCTGACCGTTTGTACCAGAGGCTGCTGTAGGACAAAAGCGACATGAAGGTTTATCTCCATCATCCATCTCACATCTGCCCAGCGACACCTCGATAAATAATAGCCATAGATTATTGTAATTTAGGAACAAAATGCTCAGCACAATCTATGCCTATATATACCGGCCTCACACCTCTCTAGAAGGGTCGGCCTTTTGCAAGAAATAGTATACTGTATACCTGAGAGCATTTTCTAGTCACGGAGTAAGTGTGAGTAAGGAGAAGAAGAATTTCAGAGAGCACAAAGCCCTCCCTGTATTCGAATGTCTTGCATCGTGACAATGCTTTGATTAGTAGAGTACAATATTCTTTGATCCCATTTCTTTCCATTTGCGTTTTCGTGTTTGGTGAGTTTGTTTACTCGGATATTGCAGAGATACGTAAGTTGATAAGTGACAATCAATGAAGTGAATATGCAATCTATCTTGAGTAGTTGATTTCAGTTTCTCTTTAGCCTAGTTTTAAGTTCCTGCTTTCAATTGAAGCCCCAATTTGTACGCGTAAAGTGACAGTGTATGCTCTAGTAGAGTCTCGCACAATTCTATCCTTTGCAGTTTTCCGCAGTGTATAAATAACCCTGAGCTCGCTGTTCCATTAGTCTGACAAATCGGTGGAATTCATTTAAGCTCTTACCTCTGATACTAGGAATTGACAACTCCTTGAGTTAGAGTGCAAATCTATCCTTAGTTTTTTGCATTTCATTAACTGATGTTACTTTTCTCTGGTTTGAACTCTATTTTAGGCCATTTGCCCTTGGTAACGAGACCTGACAAGTCACGTAACCAAAGAGCATCTCTATCCTTTACTTTCTTGTTACAGGTTATTTTCTCTGCATATAATTGTGATTTGATCCTAGTTTGATTATGTTTTTGCTCTTGACTCCTGACAATATTTCAACTAGTCTCTGTGGAGACAATATCCCACTCATTCACTTTATCACTTGAACGACCAATATACTTGCAGTTGTAAACACTCTCGTTGTGATTTACTCAGTTTAAGACGAGGGTCAGACGCTGCATTATACTTAATCCAGTGTTCCTGAGGAAAGGATAATTTTTCTATTAATTTTTTGGCGCCATTGCCGGGGACTAGATTTTGTTTGATTTTAGAGTTCTTGTGTTTGAACTTTAGTCATCCATATCTTTAATTTCCTTGCACAATTTAATTTCCACTCACTTGTGCTCGACCCCCGCTGACTGATTTCCGAGGATTTGTGTTTTCTCCTGCTATGGTTTTGCTCTTTTATGTTCACAAGATCTCGAGAAGGAAAATAACCCCTTCTCTTCGATCCTGAGATCACTAAGAGTGAACGGAAGAGGCGGAAGCAAAAGAAAAGGAACATTCTACCGCCTGAGGTTGGAATGGGAGACCAGCTCGCGAACCCAAACCATACTCTCGCTGAGTACGGGAACCCTTCTTTTGCTGGGACACGTTCTTCAATAGTAAGGCCAGCTTTAGCAGTTGAGCGTTTTGAAATAAAACCATCAATAATTCAAGTCATTCAGAATAATGCTTTGTTTAATGGAAATCCTAATGAAGACCCCAACGAGCACATCTCTAGTTTTTTAGAGATATATGATACTTTTAAATTTCAGAATGTGAGTAGTGATGCTATTCTCCTAAGGCTTTTCCCTTTTTCACTAAAAGAAAAGCCTAGGGTATGGCTACACTCCTTGAGAGCTGAAAGAATAACCACGTGGGATCAATTAGCACAAAAGTTTTTGGAAAAGTATTTTTCACCTCTTAAAACCTCTTCCCTATGAAGAGTTATTCAGAATTTCACTCAAGAAAAGTTTGAGAGTTTGTATGATGCTTGGGAAAGATTCAAAGGTGCACTACGATCTTGTCCTCATCATGACATACCCAAATGGCAACAAGTTCAGATATTCTACCAAGGATTGAGGAACCATAGCCGCACTATGGTAGATGCTGCAGTAGGAGGAAATTTCATGAGGAAAACACCGCAAGCGGCATGGACCATTCTTGAAGACATGGCAGCTAGTAGTTGCCAATATACCACTGATCGACCAATGATAGCGTCAGCAGCCACCCTAAGGATACTATCACCAACATACTTCAGCTAGATAACATCACCCAGCTCTCTTCTCAAATCGAGACATTCAACAAAAACTTTGACAACTTGAACCTGGTGGCAACAGTAAATTCGTCCGGGACAAGTCATGGGAGCAACCAGTCCGAAGAACCATGTCCAGCAGAAGAACAACCACAGTACTTTGAATCATCCAACGAAGACGAAGAGGTCGTGAACTACGTGAATCCACAATGGGGCGACAACAACAATCAAAGATGAAATCAGGCCAACCAGAGTAACCGGAACTACTAATTAAAACACCTCTTGGAAAAACAACAACTAGTCTGCTCCGGCACCTCCAAATACCAAACCCAAGCCACAGTACAATCAGCCAGGTTAATCCTCCAATCAGCCCTACAACAAATAACAATACCCGCAAAACTACCAACGCAACAACAATCAAACCCGGTACACTCCACCTCCACAGCAACAATAACAAGTTGTCCTGGCAACTCGTCCTCCGCTGCAAAACAAAGATCAGTCCTTGAAAGACATGATGTCATAATTTATGTCCATAATGACTATGCGAATGCAGAACCAGGATGCCACAATCAACAATTTGTTAACTCAAATCGGGCGGCTAGCAAACCAGAGTAATAATCGGTAACCAGGTACACTCCCAAGTAACACCGAGACGAATCCAAAGGATGTAAAGGTTATCACGCAGAGAAGTGGAACATTTTATCCGGAACCACAAGCGAATCCGGCGAATGCCAAGATAGTAGATTCCTCTACAAAACCTTTCAAGAAAAGGAAGATGAAAAGGTCTACAACTTAGAAGTGTGCTGACACAGAGCCTGTGAACAAGGGGAATCCGACCTCTATGACGACGAAAGAACCGTCTGTTCCGAAAACGCAGATATCCCGGAAGGAACCGTCTCCAATCTCTGAAAAGGGGATTTCTGGGTCACCAAAGAAGAATACCAAGGGAAAAGAAGTACCTGAGGAGAACGTAGATTTCTCTCGATTTCCTTATCCTCAAGTCGCCTGGAAGACACTTTTGGATGCTCAATATAAGAAGTTCCTCGATATCTTTAAGAAATTGGAGATCAACATACCTTTTGCTGAAGCCATGGCTTAAATGCCTAAGTATGCAAAGTTCATCAAAAGATATCTTGGCTAACAAGACAAAACTGCAAGTGTTTGAGACTGTTTCCTTAATGGAGGAGTGTTCGGCTGTTATTACAAGGAAGATACCTCCCAAGCTTAAAGATAAGGGGAGCATCACAATACCCTGCACCATCGGAAGCTACACCTTCAATAACAATCTTTGTGATCTTGGAGTTTGTGTGAATCTTATGCCTTACAAAGCTTTTCAGCTCTTGAAGATTGGGGAATTGCGACTAGCGCAGATCCCCCTCTGCATGGCAGATCAATCTATCAGTATATATATATATATATATATATATATATATATAAAGGTGGTGATTGGTGATCTCTTAGTCAAAGTTGACAAGTTCATTTATCCGACGGATTTCATTATTGTAGACATGGAAGATGATGGAGATCTATCTTTGATTCTTGGAAGACCATCATCTTTACAGCCGGGATGATCATAGATTGCGAAAAGGGCGAGCTCGTGTTACAGGTGGATGATGAACGAGTGGTTTTTAAATTTTTTTAGACGATGAAACACCCTACTGATTCTGAATCATGTGCGTTCGTGGATGTTCTCCATGACCCCATACAAGAATTCTTACACAAAAACTTGTCACATGATTCGGAGGAGAAGGAGCTCATGCAAGAAAAAGGATCTACATTTGTATCAGAAGTTCAGGAATCATATAGCTAATGCCTGACGGGTCCTCCCCAGAGGAAATCCATGACCTGAATATAGTCAAAGAAGAGGAGCATAACTGGGGCAAAGGGATTACCAAGGAAGAAGTTGCTCTGGCAAGAGAAATGGAAGCATGTGTTGTTGGGACGAGACCTTACTCATTTAGACCAATGTTTTTACCTCTGGAAACCAAGGTGGCTCAGCTCAAGCTCTCTATTGAAGAACCTCCAAGGAACTTAGAGATGAAACCTTTTCCACCATATCTTAAGTACATCTTTCTTGAAGGCGATGATTTACTACCGCTAATTGTTTCTTCTTCCCTCATTACAGGAGAAGAACAAAAACTTCTTCAAGTTTTGAGAAGCCATAAGAAACCGTTTGGATGGAAAATGGCGGATATTACGGGCATTAACCCATCAATCTGCATGCACATGATACTGATGGACGATGACCACAAGACAGTAGCTCAACCACAACAGAGACGAAATCCGGTAATGCAAGAAGTGGTTAAAAAGGAGGTAATCAAACTTCTTGATTTTGGTATCATTTACCCAATCTCAGATAGTAAGTGGGTTAGTCTGGTACAAGTTGTACCAAAGAAAGGAGGAACCACAGTGGTGAAAAATGAACAAAACGAGCTTATACCTACGAGATCACGGGGTGGAGAGTCTGTACAGACTATAGGAAGTTGAATAGTGCTACTAGAAAGTCCATTTTTGCTTACCCTTCATTGACCAAATGCTCGATAGGCTAAGTGGTCATGCTTATTACTGTTTCCTAGATGGCTATTCTGGTTATTATCAGATTGCCATCAACCCCGAGTGTCACACCCCACCCCGGGTGGACCGGCGTACAATCCGTGGGGACCGTCCACGAACCGCACAAGCCTAACTGTCAACAATCAACAATCTCAAGATGAAATAAAATGAGCTACCATGGGTGGTCAATCATCAAACTACTCAAATGTCTCAAGTCTCATCAACAAACCAAGAGTGACAATGCGGAAGCCAAAAGAGACAAAGAGTCAACTAGCTCATTATAAGATTCCATCACATCCCAATGTCTAAAACTAAAGAAAGTTAAAGACAAACTACAACGGTCCATGAACCAAGAGGAATCCTAAGAGGCCGCATCCGTCTCCCGCCGCATCCATCCTAGCTCTCGTCTACTCGAAACCTGCACAGCATTTACTCGGGGTGTACACGGGGTCAGAACAGAAGATATAGCATGATACTAGTAGAAGTAAATGGCAACAGAAGACTCCCATGAGGTTGTGGTAGTGGCCTAAGTCGAACGTGTATATAACCATTCCAACTTCCTTAATCCGCGGCGTGGAGGTAGTTGGAGACAAAAGGAGGGGGGCCATATCCCACGGGTACAAGAGCTACTCATGGGAGGAGATCAATAACAGTGTAACAGACTCCAAGATATATGAACGACAATCATATAAACCATACAAGAAATCATGCCGTCACACACAACATAATACCCAAGTGATTAACGAGAAGCATGGGAGATAGAAGCAAGATCATAGAACATGCCACAAGACTCCACACACAACATGCCTCATATCACTATAACAAGGATCACTAAGTACGTACCACTCACGTACACCAAATCAAAGATAACCGGTACATGCCAATGGTACATCTGTAAAGGTACCGCACACACACACACAACATGCCTCATATCACTATAACAAGGATCACTAAGTACGTACCACTCATGTACACCAAATCAAAGGTACCGTATGCACACGCGAGAATACATGCCAATGGTACATCTGTAAAGGTACCGCACACACACACACAACACATGCCATACGTTCACGATCATGGGGTCCCCACCTTACCATGCGTGCCAGACTCGGATGGCGTCCGAGGTGCGTAAACACATGGTAAGACCCGTCCTGGTACAACTGTGATCGGCGGAGTACCTAAGGACGTTGTGACATATGGAAATATCAAACACTCCAAGGGCATAGCCGACCTAGCGGA
>JAOWBR010158646.1:0-12551 GCA_028571145.1 Dionaea muscipula
ATCATCTTTTCCTCTGATTGAGCTAAAAGCTCCTGAAACATCGTCTTCAGTGCGTCCATGGTGACCTTCATCTCTGGTGTAGTTGAATCAGATGGATGTGTTTGCTTCCCAGATCTGGTTCGGACCATCAACAGGCAATGAAACAGTGGAAGTGTAGCTGGTCGTAATGATAGCTCTGATACCAAATGTAATGAACTCGATGAACCAGAGTAGTCTCGATGGTTATCAAATCCGATTACGTGAACAGGGGGGTGAAACAAGGGCTCAACCAGAATAGTCTCAACAGAGGAGTATGACAATGGAGATGGAAGCGAAGTATCCGGAGCTAGTCTCGACGAAAGATTGAGTTATGGCTATGGCTACTGCTATTGCTATGGAAACTAAGGAAGGAGATAGCTATGAGAAATTAGGTTTTCAATTCATTCCTGTATATCTGCCGATTACAACTTTGAGCCTTTATATAGGCTATGAATTTCTGTAATAAAAAAAATTACATTATTTTCTGATTACACACGTGTCAAGGGGACCAGCGAATATTATTCTGGCAGGTGGTACGGCCGCTGACATTCTCTCTCCAATCAGCCGCAACTGCTTTTGTCTTCCTCCACGTGGTAGTGGTCGTGGCGTTGGTAAATCAGGGCGGCAAGGGTTTGGTAAGTCGTGGCGACAGGGACTTGGTAAGTCGGGGCGACAAGGTCTTAGTAAGTCGGGGCGACAAGGTCTTGGTAAGTCGGGGCGACAAGGACTCAGGATGCCAGATGTGAATGTGCCAGCAAAGAGGGCGTTGGTAGCAAATTATAGCCGTGGCGTCACCTTCGCTTATCTTCTAGGATTGATCGCCAATGGAGAAGGTGAATGCATGGATGTTCTCCTAAGGATGCCAGGAGATGAATGATGTGCCAAGATTTCCCATATCAATCTTCTTATGCTTGGAATGAACAACCGGCACCACGGCTATTCTGCTTATGGCGTTAGTATCCCCTGTCTTATCAATGGAGTCATGTCAGCTCCTCAAGTTTGTCATGGAGGACCAGGGGGATATGGGAAGCCTCAAGGAGTAGGAAGACGTCGGTTAATCATCATATATTGACAGATGTATGAAGCGGTTACCATAGAGCCTTCTCTCCTCCAAGGGTGTCGCCACCAAGTAGTCGCCTTGGCAAGCAGGTCTTCAGGAGGCCCATGACAAAGAAGAAGAAAGGAATGGAAAGAGAAGAAGAAGAAAGGAAGGGAAGAGAAAGAACCAGCACAGCAGCTGTGGGTGGCTGGTGGCGGCGGGCCGGCGGCAGCAGCTGGTGTTGTTTCTAGGTTAGAGAAGCTCTAATACCATGACAGAGGTTGGTGAGGATAAAAAAGAGAGGAGATTAGTTCACATTACTCAACCAAGACATATATACTAATCCATTAGAAAATACCAAAAATGCCCCTCTACTTAATCTACTTCAACAGTAAACAACCAGAACGCCTATTGTGGCTCATGTGTCTTGAATTAGGTTTCAATTTTCTTGATAAAATTAGAATTGACATAAAAATAAGAGAGAGTAGATTAACACAGATTAAAGGTGTGCTAACTTTGATATTTCGCACGAAGGTGTGAACAAATATTATATTTTATTTTATTCCCCTTGTAAATTTGTCTATTGCTAACTCTTCGGATCATCCTCTTGTTTTGTGCATAAATCCAATGCCGATTGAGACCAAACCGATCCAAATTGGGTGTTTTTGGCAACATCAAGTCTGTTTTCTTTATTCAGTTGCTTATTTCCTCAATTAGCCTAGAAGGTTTTCTGCAAATTTTACTGAACTTCATCCTGCAATTTTCAGATCCCTGAGAGCTAGCTGATGCTGCTGCAGCATATGTTCGTTTTATGTGCATGCGTCTAAAGTCTGAAGGCATCACAATTACAGCGAACTGAGGTACATAAAACCACTGTTCATGTTCTGAATCCTGGAATAAACTTGAGTGTTAAAGTGTAGTTCAGATATGTCTGAATTACTTGTAGCCCATCTTCTTGAGATTCAATTGTCATTTATCAGACGAGTTGTAACATGATAACATAAAATCGTTCAACAAGTTACAGACAGATGATAGCATTTTTGTGTGTTGATCTAGATTTAGTGCCAGAAAAAAACATATCTCCAAATAGAGCCCATCTACACTTATTTTTGCTCCTTATTTTCTCTTTCAATCTTGGGATAATCCCTGATGCAAAATTTCTGCTCATCCATCGAGCTACTTCGTCGACGCACCCATTTCCTCATCATGTTTATCCTGCAGCAAGCTTGAAGCTTGGCTGAAACGTGTAAAAATATTTGAAGATATATACAAATGCAATGATTTTTTCGAAAGTGAAAGAAGCTTCTCGAAGCTAGAACTAGTTAATAAGTATTAATGAAGGCTTAGACTAGCTAGCTGGTTTTTTTTTTTTTACGGATACGTGTGACCGATTTCACCCGATGAAAAGATGAAAAGTAGTTGTGTAATTGTTGTTGTTGTTGTCAGACTTGCATGCCATTGAAGTTCTAGCATTTGGATACTTAAACGTCATTCTACACATAATTAAGGGATACCTATATACATATATATGTAACGCAACTAGGATAGGATAATACATTTCAAGAATATTATAGAAGTTTAGATCCTTCAGGTAAATTGAGAAATTGTTAGATTACAGGTTGCAGGTGCTTGTCTGCGCAGCAGAATATGTCTAGTAATATTTCTGTCTCCATTTTTGAGTATCATGAGAATAAGGCGGGGAAAAAGAACTGAGATGCTAAACAGATAGAGGGGGAGACCGTGAGGGAAGGTGGGGTTTTTTCAATTTTATTTTATTTTATTTTATTTTATTTTTTTTATGGTGGGATCCACGGATGATTCTACCGCAACCAAATTTTTGCCCAAAAATTATTGTTAAAACTACTGAAAATAGACAATTCTCGGTTGCAACTCATTTTTAACCATTTATTGTAAAAAAAAATTTTAGCCATTTTAGTAGTCGAAATATCATTTATACCCTTTATTATAAAAAACGTGAGTGGCTACAATTTATCGATTGCCGATTTCAATATGTCAATTGACTATAATTTGCATTGCTGATTGCCGAGTGACTAATTTACATTGCCGATTGCCAAGTGGCTACAATTTGTCGATTTCAATTTCCTAATTTTAATATGCCGAGTGGCTACAATTTGCCAATTTATAATGTGCCGAGTGGCTATAATTTCAATATGTCGATTACCGAGAGAAGAGTTGGGCAAAAAGAAAAGAAATAGGGATGATAAAAAAAATCTCCGAACCGCGGGGACCCGTCCCGCCCCTATCCCGAACGGGGTTAAAATTCGGAGTCCAAACGGGGATGGGGATGGGGATGGGGACATCCTTTTTTCAATAGTAAAGTGGACTTTTTTGGACCATTGGATGTACAAATCAAAGGTCAGGATTCAATCTCAAATGAACAGTGTATTGTCTCACTATTCATCCACTACTAACAGTACTCAATCTCAATCTTTGATCTCTCAAATCCAATGGCCCACAAAAGTCCACTCTTACTATTCCAAAGAAGGCATCCTTATTTGAAACTAATTATATATATATATATATATATATATATATATATATATATATCTGATTTGTGGGTCTGCTAGGGTTAACCTAGACACTCTTTCTCCTCATTTTAGCTTACATGGTATTAGAGCAATGGATTGAATACCTTCCTACAGCTGCTGCCGCCACCAAACTCACTCTCCAGCTGCTGCCGTCGACCACCCACCACCATCGGAGACCTTCCTCACATTACCCAGATGTCGGCGACCCTGCACACCACAAACACCACCTCCGAAAACCACCCAATGCTCTGTTTCCTCTAAGACCTAAGTTATCGCCCAGCAAAACCACCTAAAACCGGCCAACCTCTCACCTATTAACTAAACAACCACCATAGGTTGCATGGGCTGCCTGAGTCGTCCAACCTGCTAGAGCCACTTTACCGTCAGCCACCGGACATGCCTTCACATGCCACCAGACGCTCGTGCGTGTGGCCCTCACGCGCTGCCTAACACGCACGCGCCACCGATCTCCAACCAGTAACATCAAAAGCCGATTCCTACTCTACTAGTTCCATTTTCACTCCTTGTTTGTCGTAGTTGATGATGGTATTGTGTCATTGAAGATCTTGATGTTGGACCAGCTGCTCCCTGCTCTCAGCTACTCTCAAGCTCTCTACTACTCTCATTGAAGCTCTTGATGTTTGTTTATCTGATGTTTAAGAAGCTCGTTCCTACTCTGCTTCCTTCTCAGTTGCTGCCTCCTTCTTAGTTACTTTGTTTGATGTTTCTCTGCTACTCTCAAGCTCCTTGTTTGTTTGTTTGATGTTCCTTTGCTACTCTCAAGCTCCTGATGTTATTGTGTCATTGGCTCATGACTTGTCGTGTGACATTCTCTTTTATTATTTGAGTACTATTGTGTTTCCTTGATTGTGATGGGTGATCCTGGCTTCTCTAAGAATGTTATTCTCTCTATGGATTGGAAATCCGATACCTCTTCGATTACTTCGATTCGGTTGAACTCGAAGAACTTTAGTTATTGGTCGCGTTCTATTGAGACCTACTTAGAGAGCTATGGGTTAGATCCTCATCTCACTGATGATCCTCCAGATCAGACTAAAGTTGCCGATGATTATAAGTCTTAGAAGCAAATGTAGATAATTTACAGCGGACATATGATCTCCATCAGTCCTTTGCCACTATTCATCAGGGTACCTCTTCATCGGAAGCTCATTATGCCAAGTTTTGGAACGTTTGTGATAAGTTTTCTCTATGTCAGTCGATCACTGCTGATGTCAAGACTATGCATGTCTAACTAGAGCAGATGTTTATTGCTCGATTTTTGCATAGCTTGGACTCTTCTTATGCTTCTGTGCGGTCTCAACTTTTGGTGGCCAAGGAGATGGTTCCTCTCTGAGGCCTTTAGCCGTCTTCGCCAAGCCTCTATTCCTGCTTCAGCATCTTCGCCCACTGATCACTTTGCCTTAGTGGCTTCCAATCGCTCTTTTACATATGGAGGACCGTTCAGGGTGCGGGATGGGGTACTGGACACGACTCTTTTTGTCAGTCGTCTCGTAGCCGTGGCCATGATAATCTCCTATGTACTCATTGTCAAGGTACAAATCATATTATTGATCGTTGTTGGATTCTCCATGGGAAGCCCAAACACATGGCTCGCTGTGCTACACTGAATGATCCCTCTACACCTCAGATTTCTCCACCACCTCCTTGTGTGGTTCCGGTGTTTGAGGAGTAGTATCAGCACTATTTGGCTCGTTTGACAGTGTCTTCTCCCGCTGCCACTACTTACCCGGCTCAACTTTCTTCTTCTGAGACTATTTCTAGTGCTTATCATGTCACTATTTCGAGTGCTTATTGACTCTGGTGCCACTGATCATATCACTGGCTCTTCCACTAGATTTCAGCAGACCGTTGAGCTTTTTCGTCCCATCCGTCTTGCCGATGGCACAGTTATCTCCATTGTTGGTTTGGGTTCTGTTCATTTTCGTACTCTTACTTTGGAGTCTGTTATTCATGCTCCCACATTTCTTCTTAGTCATATGTCTGTTAGTGCGATTACTAGACAATTGATATGTTCTGTGATATTTTTTTTCTGATAGTTGTGTTATTCAGGATCTTCAGATAGGGAGGACCATTGGATCTAGGGTTGAGTGTGGTGGCTTATATTAGTTCATGGAGCCCTCCAGTGTTGCCGCGCAGGCCTCAGTGTCACCTCATCTACTTCACTCTTGTCTAGGTCATCCCTCACTACAAAATCTCAAGCTCTTAGTTCTCTCTTATTCTTAGTTAGATAGTCTTTTGTGTGAAGTCTGTGAGCTTAGAAAACATCACAGAACTTCCTTTCCTTCACATGTTGGTAATCGTGCTACAACAGAACATTTCCATTTAATCCATTCGGATATATGAGGTCCTATGCGCATTCGTACTCGTAATGGTTATCAGTACTTTGTTATTTTTGTCGATGATTTCTCTCGTACTACTTGGTTATATTTGATGAAAGAGCGTTCTGAATTACCACACATTCTTAGGAGTTTTTATTTAGAGACTTATACTCAGTACGGTTCCACTATTAAAATTTTTCTCTCTGATGATGCTCGTGAGTATTTTTCCTCTTCTCTATCCTCGTTCTTTACTGATCATGGCATTATTTATCAATCCTCTTATGTTCATAGTTCCTAACAAAATGGGGTGGCCGAGCATAAGATTTGTCATCTTTTAGAGGTCACTCATGCCTTGTTATTCCAGATGCGTGTTCCCAAGACGTATTGGTCGGATGCTGTTCTTACTGCCATTTACCTTGTGAACCGCATGCCCTCTAGTGTCCCGAGTGGATAGATTTCTGTCTCGCTATTGTTTCCTACTGATCCTCTCCATCATTTACCTCTTCAGGTATTTGGTTGCACTTGTTTTGTGCATATCCTTGATTCTGGTTTTGATAAGTTGGATCCTAGATCTCGTCGATGTATCTTCTTGGGGTATTCTCGCACCCAGAAGGGATATCAATACTACTCACCTACCCTTCGTCGGGAGTTTGTGTGTGCTGTTGCCACATTTCATGAGTCTGTCCCCTATTTTCCTGGCCCTTTAGTGTCCGAGGCTCTCCTTGAGCCTTTTCTTGCTCCTGTCCCATATCTCATAATTGACTTTGAGTTGTCCTCATCCTCAAAGGTTCCTGTGTGGCCATCTGGTACTTGATTCTCCTTCCTTAGAGGTCTCTGCTCCATTTCTGCAGGCTCCTCTCAAGGTCTATTCTCAGCAACAACCGGAACCACCCCTTCCTTGTGACCCTATGGATCCTATCACTCCCCTACTGGACAATTCTGTGGAAATTCCTATTGCGTTACGGAAAGGGGTCCGGAAGTGTACTTCTCACCCTATTGCTTCCTATGTTTCTTATAGTCAGTTGGCTTCTCAGCTTCGTTATTTTGTTGTCTCTGTTTCTGGTATTCTTCTTCCCCCCACTGTCCAGGAGGCCTTTTTTATTTCTGAGTGGCAGCCTGCCATGAAGGTTGAGATGGCCTGTAATATCCCTTATCGGGTTAACCGGGCCTTGATGATACTTAAGAATTTAATTGTGATTAATTATGGAATTTTTGGCATTTTAAGGATTTAATCTAGATTTATTTTATAAAGTATCGCGTTTAGGGGTAAAAAGATCATTTTGAGAAAACGACGTTAAATTTTAATAATTTTTGTGTCATTGTGATCGTTACGAAAAATTGGGAACAATGACTACCATGTTGACATTTTTTCGGAGACTTGGAAATAGTAGTAGATATATGTCGTACGACTTTTTAAGAAACTAGGTAAGTTGTGTTTTATTTAGTTTAAGGTTAGAAGAGCTAGAATCTTACCTTAGCTAGGAATTACTCACGATGGAAGAGATGAGAACAAAATATAGTAGCCATTTTTGTTGACCAAGGGATAGATAAACTTGAATGCATGAAGGGTTTGGTGTCTAGCTAATAAAGGGCCACATTACCAGCCACTTCCACCTCCAGCTGCTGTCCACCTCTTGGTTTTCAAGTTATATATCTGATTATCACCAAGAAAGAAAGAAAGAAAACAGAAGAGGGAAATAAAGAGAGGAAGGGAGCCGAGAAGAAGAGAAGGAAGAAAGAGAGGGAAAAACCAAAGAAGCCTCTTGGTTTACCTTAGCCTGTGATTGTTTCACTTGTGGTTGGGATTGGGAAGCTCAAGGAGGATTGAATTTGTCCTTCACAGAATCTAAAGGTAAGGAAGACTACTTTGAAGTCATGATGTATGATGATAGAAAGCATGGTATAAGTTCTATGATAATTAGTTAAGCTTTTGTGATTTTTCAAGAAGTAAGAATTTGATTTAGCCATTGATTCAACTTAAGAAAAATTGGGACAGCTGGTATGTATGTATTATGTTTTGTTTCAGCCCTTGATTTGGTAGTTTGATGATAGTAGAATAAGTTAAAGCAGGTGCATGAATTTCTAGGTTTGAATATATGGAAAACATGATTTTTCAATTGGTCAATTCATGTATTTGGTATTGGTTGCACCTGGGATTGAGTTGTATGTGTTTGAGCATGAGTTTATGATGAGTTGGTGAAGCTAGAATGAAACTTTGAGTTGGTTGCATTGAATTTCAACTTGGAGAATTTTTTGCATATTGTGTAGAGACAGGGACCGGTCGACCGATCCTTGATCCAGCGGTCGACTGGTCCGCCGACGACAATACTCTCTTGTTTTGTTTCATGCTCAAATGTTAAAGCTTGACTCTAGATCTGGGTAGCAGGAATCTCCTACCTATGCCACGCTCCCGCGCTTCCCCGCTCCCGCTTCCCTGCTCTCGCTCCCGCTCCCGCTCCCGCTCCCGCTCCCGCTCCCGCTCCTGCTCCCCCGCTCTCGCTCCGCTCCCGTCCCCCCGCACTCCACTAAATCTGCTTTTGTCATCAAGGATCTGCCGCTCCTCCGCTCCCGCTCCCGCTCCCGCTTCCATCTCCACTCCCGCTTCATGCTACTATGCCCTAGATACTTGGAGTTAACCATCATCACTTGTTTTATCATGATTAGAGATAGAATAAGAGGTTTTAAGAGGGGTTTATCATGTAGAGGTATTTATTTTCTTAAGATTAGTATCGGTGTTCACTTTTATGCTTTTGTGTTGGTTTGTGTGATCAACTAGGGAACTTCATTAACCTCGAATCTGATCTCGAAGAAGATCGATCCGGTCCAAGTTAAATCATTGTACGTTAGCTCTCATATCCAAAAAGGTGTGGGTAGTTTGAGACCTTCCATGGTATTCGGTATCTCTTTCTTCATACCCTCTGCTTTGTTTACAGTTGGCATACACTGTAATTGTTTCGGTATCTTGTTAGAGTTTGCATGGTTGATAAGTTCGACCTAAGGGTCTTTGTATGATGTTTTATTAGGTTTTATGTGGACTCTCGTGGAAGTTGCTTTTACTTGAGTTATGATTTGTTTTATGATATGGTCTATTGTTGAGTTATATTCTATTTTCTTTGTAGAGATAGGATTCAAGTGTGGTTTTGAGAAATGTGGAAAGAACAGTTTTCTTCTTGTTAACAAGTATATGATATTTGAGATAGTCCATTGATTATGCTTGAAGGGTATTATTCACATACCCCTAGAGTAACTTCAGCCACGCAGGAATAGTCTCTTATAAGGGATGACTCCTGGTGTCGCAATGTTTGGGTGCTTCTGCCTATAGCCGGAGAACTTGGACGGTTACTGCTTGTTGGTACATAGATCTTTGCCGCCATACCAGGGTGTATACCAAGTGAGTAGAGATATCCTCAGATTGTGCACTATGGCTTTGTTTTCCAATACGTTTTGGATGGATTTATTTTATAGTTTCGGTTCAAAAGACAGATGCTATATCGAAAGGATACGTTTTAAAGATTTGAAAAGTTTAAAGGTTATTTCGTGAATATCTGGATCTATGTGTCGTGCCTTGCTTGTTTCTTTCCGAGCATGTTATTTTTTATGTAACGATGAACTAGTTTGCATTCTTTATCTTCACTTAGTAAGTTGTGCGTTCATTCTGAGCTAGTATTCTTGAGTCCACTGTTCAGTTTCTTTTGTTCTTAGAAGCCTGCTAAACCATTGTTCGGTATGTGTGCCTTTGCTTCTACCCTGACTATCTTTACTCAACCTTGTTAGTAGGCTGATAATTACTACTTTCCCCTTTTTAGGTAAACATGTTCGGGTGTAGAGGATGTGACGGAAGAGACGACCTCATGCCTCTTAGGTTGTCTTGTGTTGAAGGATTTCCATATTATAGTTAAGAAGTGTTTTGATTTATCTCCCGTTTAAGTTTAGGTTGTATAATAAGACTTGGAGTTGAAGTACAGTTCCACTTAGTAGCATGTGTATATAAGGGTAGACCACCACGTGGTCTTGTGTTTTCCCTAAGTTTAAAAAGTTTATTTGTGGACTTTTAGGCTTCTATTACCCTTACGGGTTATCGCCGGTGACACTCCGGGTTCGGGTGTTACATGGCCGCCTTGTATGATAATGGCATATGGGTTTTGGTACCTCTTCCTTCTTTCTGGGAAGCACACAGTTGGCTGTCGTTGGGTCTTCACAATTAAGGTTCATCCTAATAGGACCGTTGAGCGTTATTAGGCGCAACTTGTGGCCAGAAAATTTACTCAGACCTATATGGTTGACTATAAGGAGACTTTCTCTCCAGTGGCCAAGATTGGCTCTATTTGCATCCTTTTTTCTCTTGCGACCACCTTTCATTGGCCTCTTTTTCAGTTTGATGGCATTTTTACATGGTGATCTTCATGAGGAGGTTTATATCACTCAGTCTCCTAGATTCCTTGCTCGGGGGGGAGCTCTCTTGTATGTCGCCTTTCCAAGGCATTGTATGGCCTTAAGCAGCCTTCCAGGGCTTTGTTTGAAAAATTCAGTGATGCCGTATTACAGTTTGGGATGCACCAATGCCAGTTTGACTATTCTGTGTTTTAGATATCGTCCTTCTTATTGTGTATATCGATGATATTATATCACTGGGGATGACCAACAAGGCATTGGCAGGTTGAAAACCTTTATTTTAAGACAATTTCGTACCAAAGACCTAGGAGAGTTGAGATATTTCTTGGGCATTGAAGTCTCTTGATAAAAAAATGGGTCTATTAATCTGAACCAAAGGAAGTATGTTCTTGATATGCTTGAGGAGACTGGTTTGTCAAGGACCAAACCTATAGCTACTTCTATGGATCTAGGGGCTAAGTTGTACGTTGATTAGGGGGAGGTTATGATGGAGCGTGAGAGGTATCATCGCTTGGTTGAAAAGTTGGTGTATCTTTGTATCACACGTCCTGATATCACATTTGCCGTGAATTCATTGAGCCAGTTTAGGTCAGCTCTTCGTGCACCTCATTGGGAAGCTCTCCTAAGAATGGTTAAGTATCTGAAGAACTATCCTAGCCTTGGTTTATGCTATAGAGCATGTGGTCATTTATGTCTTGAGGGATTCATTAACTCAGATTAGGTTAGGGATCCCAGTGACAGGCGATCTATCACTGGCTATTGCACCTTTCTTAGAGGCATTCTTGTTTCATGGAGGAGTAAGAAACAAAAGGTTGTCTTTAGATCTAGTGCAGAGGCTGAGTACAGGGCAATGTCATATACTTCCTGTGAGTTGACATAGATTCACTCTCTTTTGAAGGAGATAGGATTTGCAGTTCAGTTGTCTCTTCACTTGCATTGTGACAATCGAGCAACCATCCATATTGCTTCAAATTCAATTTTTCATGAGAGGACAAAGCATATTGAGATTGATTGTCACAATGTTTGACAGAAAGTGAAGAGTGGTTTCATTGATATACCCTTTGTGCCAAGTAATACTCAACGTGTATATCTTTTAACTAAACCCTTGTTTTTACCTCGTCTAGAGCTTTTATGTAACAATGTGAGTCTACTTGACATTTATTTTCCAGCTTGAAGGGAGTGTTAAGTGTAGTTGAGTGTAACCCATCAAGGGTATTTTTGTCTTTATACTACACTTTCTCTCTATATATAATTTGTGGGGGTGCTAGGGTTAACCTAAACACTCTTTCTCCTCATTTTGGCTTACACTGCACACACAAATTTGTTCAGGGTTCTGTTAAAGGTGGCTTGAGATACTTCTCGAGGTACAGACACATAGCAATTTGCATCCTATCGAAATACAAGGAAAAGAGTAACTGGCTACGCTGATCGAGGAAAAGCAGGTTTTGATAAAGCAGTTGATACGGCATATGTGCGCTCGTGTTTTGTTATTACTGAGGCCTGCTGTCAGCACCGAAAAGATGCATTATACTAACTGTGTTGGGACTTTTCATTGTTATTCACAAATTTGATATCAGAGTGACCATTATCTCCAACAGTGTACAATGGCTCGCAGCTGTCATCAGCATTCCACCAAGCAGTAGTTAAGTCACAATTGGGGCAGCTTTCTGTTTTGAGGCTAATTTAAAGCTAATCTAAAGTACAATTCGTAAAATAATAACCTCAATTGGATTACATTTTGATCGGTTCCGGTATAGGACCAATATGTAATTAGTACTCGATAGAATAAATTAATAATGTCGGTAATTTAGTAAATTCTATGGTCTTGATGGTATTAGTTTTTTTAGGTTTAACAATAAGATTCATGCTCTGTGAATGGTTTGATTGCATTTTTTTTGTATTGCTTAATAAAATAAGATGTCTTATTCATGCATTGACTATTATCTTGAAATTTTTTAAGGTTACTTGTGGAAATCGGAGCATAAGATTGAGAACTAGAACTAACTATAAATGCAAGGATTGGGTTGCTGCAATTAATGATGCTGGGCTAAGACCTCCTGAAGGCTGGTGTCATCCACATCGGTTTGGCTCTTTTGCTCCACCAAGGGGCTTAACAGATGATGGTAGTCAGGCACAGTGGTTTGTTGATGGGCAAGCAGCCTTTGAAGCCATTGCATTAGCAATTGAGAACTCAAAGTCAGAGGTCTGTGCATT
>JAOWBR010158657.1:0-21766 GCA_028571145.1 Dionaea muscipula
CTTAATTGATTGATATTAAATTCTGTGAGTTTGAATTTAATATGTTCCATCCGTCTTTAATGAATTCCTCGTCCTTGGACAAGTGGCAGATTCTTCGATTCTGTCTTTAAAAACCCTAGGTTAAGATAACCCTAGATTGCTTCAGTCTCGACTGGTAATAAGTCAACTGTAATCTCCTCAACTGAGTTCCCTCAACTGAGCTTCCTTGACTAAGCTTCCTCGACTGAGTTTCCTCGACTGAGCTTCCTCGACTGAGCTTCCTCGACTGAGACTAGTCAACTGCCTCCAGCAGACTGCATCCACTAAATTGGAACATGTAGACTGTATCTTCTCAACTAGAATATGTAGACTACATCTTCTCAACTAGAACATGTAGACTGCATCTACTCAAATAGAACATGTAGACTGCATCTACTCAAATGCCTCGACTGGGAATAGTCAACTGCATGAACTCAACTGCCTTGTCTCGACTGTGCTTCCTCAACTGAATCTTCTAGACTGAAACTTCTCAACTGAATCTGCTAGACTGAAACTTCTCAACTGAATCTGCTAGACTGAAACTTCTTGATTGGATCTTCATGGCTAGATCCTCTTCACTTATCCTAACCTACATAGGTTTCTATATGCAACCTTTAATGCTAATCTACAATCTTAAATTTCTATACAATGTCATGGACTGATTTATATCAGTTCCCCCTAAGATATAAAGTCTTATCAAATCCTAATGTCTATCATGTTTTGTGCATCATCAAAACTTATTAATCTTTCATATTATCTTTCACCCTTATCACACAATTGACTAACACTCAAAAGATTATGCTTTAAACCATCAACTAAAAGAACACCATCGATAAAAGGAGTGAAAGGGTTACTGATACTTCCAATACCAATGATTTTACCTCTACCATTGTCACCGAATGTGACATTTCCTCCATCCTTTGGTGTGATGCTTGAAAGCAATGTCTTATCTCCAGTCATGTGTCTTGAGCATCCACTATTAATGTACCACTTCCCGCTTGTGGCCTTGGACTTCAAGCACACCTACACAAATCAAACACTAGATTTTGGTACCCACTTTGTCTTGGGTCCGTCAAGGTTAACTGTTTCAATTCTCTTGGCATCCATATATGTGTCACACCTTCAACCATATTCCTTCTTAACATGCACATATAAATAGGATGTCCCTTTTGCAAGAAATAATGGCATGTCATATGAGAATAAATGTGATGCACGTTATGAGTCCTCTTCACATGAGATGGTCTAAACGATCTAGATGCATGTGAAAGAGTGAAGTATTTCTTCTTGCATCAATATGACCGTGATGAACATGAGCATGAGAATGATGATTAAAGTGAGTAGTCCTCCTTGGAGGAGCAATATGCACATGACTATGTTTCTTCACATGTTCATTATGCACATGGAAGGCATTCTTTCCAAAGGAATCCTTAGCCTTTGTGGATTATTTAACAAAAGTTGTTTTTGAAGTGTTAGGGACATGAGATGCATATTAACCAAGTCCGATTTTATCAAAAGGTGATTTTTGCACATCCAAGAGAAAATCAATAGCCTTAGTTCCTTTATTGAACTTGCCAACTTTCTTCTCAAAGCTAACTTTCTTCTCATTAGTGAGTGCCTTAATTTTAAGCCCAAGCATGCCTTGTTTCTTAAGTGCACTCTCCTTTTCTTTTTCTAATGATGCAAACTTTCTTGTCAATGCATTCCGTTCATCAATCCACTTCCCATAGCCATTGATCAAATGTTGCGCATTCTCAATCAATTTAGCAAGTAAAACATCTATTTCACATGTCATGGTATGAAATGATGAAGTGAGCATTTCAATCTCATCAAAGGCTAAATCATCTTTATCAATGAGATCTTTAGAGGTAAGTCTCAATGCATCAAGCTCAATTTGAATGACATTTTTATCATGTGTCAATGAATCTATTTCTTGTAAAAGCATGGCATTCTTTGATTTTAATTTTCTATTTTTATCATGCAGATTAACAAGAGCATCAAGTAGTTGATCAACATCAATAAGATCGGATTCTACCTCAAGGTCTTCATCTTCTTATGCCATGAGACAAAGGTTGGCCTTCTCCTCTTGTTTTGAGTCATCCGATGATGAATCATCCCCACTAATATCCAAAGTGGCGATGAAGCTCTTCTTCTTACTCTTGAAGTACTTCTTTTTCAATTTCTCCTTTGGACACTCACTCTTGATGTGTCCGGGCTTCTTACATCCATAGAAAAAGATTTCATCTTTCTTCTTCTTGTCATTTCATCCGATGAAGACTCTTTCTTGTGATACTTCTTCTTCTCATACTTCCTTGAGTATCTCCCATCTCTAGCTCTTCTACTCTTTATGAGCTTCTTTAATTTTCTACTCAAAAGAGCGATGTCCTTATCTTCACTGCTTTCATCACTACTATCACTCTTTTCTTCCTTCTTTTCATCCTTGCATCTTTTCTCATCCCTTGACTTCTTCTCATCTTTTGAGGTGAAGGACTTGAAGGCAATGGTATTTTTCTTTCTATCTTCATCCATGATGTTATCTCCCTTTAAGTTCATTTCATGAGCCATCAAGGACCCTAGGAGTTGCTCAATAGTCAAAGTAGTGAGATCCTTAGCTTCTTCAATTGCGGTCACTTTGGGTCTTTACAACTTAGAGAGACATCTAAGCAACTTCCTCAAATTGTCCTTATTTGAGTAACTCTTGCCAAGAGAATCCAATGGGTTGATGATGTTCGTAAACCTCCCAAACAAATCCGAGATGGATTCATTTCGGAACATCTTGAACATTTCGTACTCGTGCACAACCAAGCTAATCTTGCTTTTCCTGACTTGATTGGTCCCTTCATAGGTTACTTCCAAGCTATCCCAAATCTCATTTGCCAACTGGCATGATGACACCAAAATGAATTCCTGTTCTCCCAAGGCACAATAGAGGAAATTCAATGCCTTGAAGTTTAATTGAGCCACCTTTCGATCATCTGCGATATACTCACTCTTGGGCTTAATAGTCCTTGAAGATCCTTCACCCTTGTAGATTTCCTTAGGACCATCCGTGATAATGTCCCAAGCCTCCATGCCATTTCCTTGAACGTGTATCTCAAACTTCTTCTTCCACATCGGATAGTTGTCCCCATTGAAAAAGGGAGGCTTTGAAAGGCTCAAGCTTTCGTTAGACATAAGTAAAATCCCTGAAAATCTTTCTCACAAAGGTGGTTAGTCTTTAACACAATGATCCAATGGCTCTGATACCAATTGTAGGTTATTTATAGTTATGTCTTAGAGGGAGGGTGATTAAGACTAACGACCAATTTAAATCTTTTTAACCCCTTCAACAATTTTAGTGATGGAATTAAATTAATTATGATCAATGCGGCAATAAAATGCACAAACAAGCGATATATAGAGGTTCGCCCAATTTGGATAACACATCAAAATGGCGTACGTCCTCTCTTCCCAAGTAATCGATGTGATCACTTGAGGGATTAATCCACTATTCCTACCTAGGATAGCCTTCTTGTTTCCGGCTACAAGGGGACCTATACAATTGGTTTTTCCGGGCTAACCAATATAACTTAATCACTAGGTTTTCCTAAGGCTACCTAGAAACCGATCCTAGAATTTTAGCTTGGCTAATTTTACAACCCCTTCTTGAGAGACTCTCTCGAGTGATCAAGCACAAATAAGATGATGATTATTTTAGTGTAAGCACACTAGCAATAAGCACTACCTAACAAGCTTGGCAAAACTAAGATCAAGGATAAAGCTTGTTAGCATAAATGGAATCAACAAACCCTAGAAAATTTGTATACTAATCAAATAAGGGTTTTGTTGATGGAGAGAATGATCCAATGAGCTAATGAAGTCTTCCAAGATTAGATTCAATGATGATGAAGACTTGGAAAGACTTGAAAATGATGAAAGCTTGCTTTGGACCTTCTCTTGAAGCTTAGAGAGCACTTGAGATTTTTCACACAATTTTTCGTTGATATCAATCGATGCTATGTTTTCTTTCCCTCCCTTGTGCCCTGTTTTTCTTCACTCCAAATAGCCGCTGAGATCTTAGGAAGTAGCTGTTGGAATTGTGTGATTAAATAATTACCGTTGGATCTATATATATAAAAAAAAACAAATCACAATCAGGTTGCTGGGTAGGATTTTCGGTCGGTCGGTTTCAATTTCTGGCTAGCCGAAAAAATCAGGGTCTCTCTGTTTTTCCGAAACCTCTCAGCCGGTTTTAGATACCTTGGGATTTCCGGTCCACCGAAAATCCTAGGCGCAGAAAAAAATGTTTGCTCTTTCCCTGAAGATCTCATGCAATCTTCATCAAATACATTAGATGCTAAAAACAGTAAGATAGAAAGAATCATTTATTATTCGACAAAGATGATAAACACATAGAGGATCAATGGTAACCATGAGCGATGCATTCACCATCCTAACTTAAAGCTCTTAAATCATATAAAGCATAATAAAAACTAGTGGTCATCATCAAAACAAAGATTAGACAAAATCTAATCATGTATAGAATTACAGATGGATCCCTAGCAATGGTTCGGGTGATTTCTAAAGGTAATCCCTTATGCAATTTCGGCCATCTCCCCTTAGCATGTTCACAGAATCTGTGAACTGGTGCAGGTATATATAGGATTTGTCCTAGCTCATAAAACCCAAATTTGATTGCCAATCCACTTACGGTGCTCTTCACTACATCTTTTTCAACACGATAATTTTCATAAAACCCAAGAAACTCATCCTCATAATAAATCTCAGCCTCAGAGAATAAAGAAATCCACCTTTGTGTCTCAATCTTAGATAGTAAAGTGACAAACCCCCGATCTTGTAAAGTAGCTATAGGAAGGAGCTTACCCTTTAGTAATTTACGGACAGAGTAGAAGGATGCTTATTCTTTGACAGGTTGCTTGGCTTAAGCTTTCTTCTTTAGGGGTATCGCAGGCTGATTGGCTGGTGTTTTCTTCTTTTGTGGCTTTGCATGCTGCTCGGTAGTGGCTGGAGTTCCCCTTGGCTTTGTTGTCTTACATTTCTTTTCGAGTGCTGAAATAGATTGTTTCATTCCCAGTGTTTCTTCCTCAAGTGCATTTGCACATTGCTGCTCTTGTTCCCCCTTGACAGTTGCAAGGATATATAGTAGGGAACCGATCATACCTCGATATAACTTCTCATCAACCCTTTTACCTTTCTCGTCGGATTCAAGTTTGGCTGAAGTAGGAATGGATGTATCATAAGTCTTAGATGACTCCATACCAAACTTCTTTAACATCTCCCTAAGGTATTTTTGTTGATGGATCATAGTTCCTTCTTTCATATGCTTGATCTGTAGACCATGGTAAAAATTCAATTCGCCCATCATGCCCATCTCTAATTTACTGCTCATCAATTCTGCAAAGTCCTCACACAAATATTTGTTAGTTGCACCAAATACAATGTCATCCACATAAATTTGTACAACTAATAAATGTTAGCCCCTTAATCCTTAGAAAAAGTATTTTATCAACTTGTCCTCTTTGAAAATCAGTTTCCAATAAAAATTTAGACAAACGCCATACCAAGCTCGAGGAGCTTGTTTCAGACTGTAAAGTGCTTTACCTAATTTGAATACATGGTCGAGAAAATTAGGATTTTCAAAGCCAGGTGGTTATGCCACGAAGACTTCCTCTTTTAGATTACCATTAAGAAAGGCATTTTTTACAGCCATTTGGAAATGTTTAAACTCCCTATGTGCAACATAGGTAATCAATAATCCGATAGCCTCTATGCGTGCAACAGGTGCAAACGTCTGATCAAAATCGATGCCCTCCTCTTTATTGTATCCTTGAACAACTAATCTCGCCTTATTCCTTATCATGTTCCCATGCTCATCCAACTTGTTACGAAACACCCACCTGGTACGTACGATTGTTCTATCATTCAGTCTAGGTTCCAAGTGTTACACGGCATTTCTCTCAAATTGGTATAATTCTTCCTACATTGCTAATACCCAATCTGTATCCTGCAAGATATCAACATAGTTCTTAGGTTCTATGTAGGATAGGAAACTAGAAAATAGACAACAGTTATTTATGCTGGATAGGGTTTGGACTCCCTGATTTATGTACGAAATGATTAGTTCCATTGGATGGGAACTTAAGCGCTTCCAAGTTCGTCGTTGTCTTAGCTGTGAAGGTGGTGCTTGCTGGTTAGCTACTGGTTCTTGTTCTGTTCATAGCTCTTCAATTTGCTGTTCTGGAGCAGCTTCAAGTGGCTCCAGAGGGGTTGTTTCTGCCCGTGTTCCCCCTGTCGCTGGTAGTAAGTTTGATTGAACTGATTCTGGCCCCGTTCCTTCTACTGTGGGTTCGTGTTCCTTGTTTGTTGCTTCTGGATCATCAGTTCTTTGAGCCAGCCCAATTTCCTGATCTTCATCCTGCAAAATATTATTAGATAAGACATTTGATTCATCAAAAATTATATAAACACTCTCTTCCATACACATAGTTCCCTTGTTATAAATCCTATATGCCTTACTATGAGTGGAGTACCCGAGAAAAACTTCTTCATCACTCCTAGCATCAAACTTACCCAAATGATCCTTCCCACTATTATCTACGCAGCATTTGCTTCTAAAAGTTCTAAAATGGGCTATGTTGGGTTTCCTTCCTTTAAGAAACTCATAAGGAGTTTTTCCATGATTGGTCAAATATACAAGATGTGAAGTTGGAGAAAATGGGCAATTAAGCATTGAGAGTTGACAAATCAATGGTCCAAGAGATAGATACTCCTACACACCTCTCCGGTGCCAGTAGAGCCACTCAGGTCTATCACTGATGGGAATAAGCTGGTTCTAATTGTGCAACTATATAACAGCACAAAGCTCATTGTCTTAGACCTGTGATTTGTGGAGTTGAACGACAAAAAGCTGCAGAGGTGAAAATTATGACTTTGATTATGATGTCTGGCAAATAATGTTTCCACAACGAAGATGGGCGTTATCTTGTCAGCAGCCTTGCTTTGCTACGTTGAGCTAAAGTTATCGACCGAAATTTCATAATTTCCTTGTTGTAGAAAAAATACACTAGTAGTGCCTAATTCCTTTTCTAAATCCTCAAAAGAATAGCAGGGGGACTTTTAACATCAAATAATTTCAAACATCAGTAATTTGAAAGAATACGCGGGCAAGCTTACAAGTAAGTTCATGCTTACATAATGTTGCTTAGCCTTCTCGTTAATCCATACTTCCTCTCCCCCTTTTGCCTTCCGATTTCGTATGTGTGCATCCTCAAACATCTCCGAAAAAGGATGCTCTTTTCCTATTGTTGCCTATAATTTAATTTGCACTTGTGAGTAACATTTGATCAAAAAGTTTATTATTTAATAACAAGGAAACTACAAGTATATATAATACTTAGAAATAGTTTATTTGCTCGTGCGACAAATGATTGGGAGCCGCTAGTATGATTCTATTGCAACCCCTTTCGTGCATCTTTCCCTCTCTTAGACTTCTTCTGCATAAAACATAAATACGTGTTGAATATTTGAAGAAAAAACTTAATTACCAACGCTCTACCGGTCAGATGAACGAAACAAAGCAGGAACTAAAGGTGCAAAGAGTATATTAAAAGCTGTAAAAGAATAATGATCACCTTAAATGTTTTTTTTCGCCATACTTTCTTGATCATGAACACCCAGTCATCTTGATTACATGGAGCTAATGGATGATTCTCAGGGTCGGGCACATCCTTCTTCATTTTTTGGTAATGTGTGTGCAGCCTGCTTTTCCAATTTGTATATAAAATTTGACACTTAACATCGAGTATATGCCTAATAACCATATCATTCTTATAGTCACCAAGTTCAAATGTTTGCTGCAAGCAAATGATCAAGTTTGATATAAATTAGTATGTTTGTAAAATATATGAAAAATGCATTTAAATAATATCATAAAATTATTATTTACCCCAGCACGTAGAATAATTGACTCTCTAATCCCAAAATCAATCTCCCGCCACCCAATATCTCGAACTGGAGCATTTTGTCGAATATTTTCTCCGATAGTATTAGCCACAGAAGTTGCAAATCCTCCAACTATGGCCATTCTTTCACGATCTATTTGAATAGGAATAGGATGACCAAGTGCTTTCCTTAGCTTATCCACCTTAAACCCCCGGGTAGGACCTCGTACACGTTTCTTATGTTTCTTACTTAGGATTGAGATGGCCCCTATCAAAGTCCATGATTCAATTTTAGTTTAATAGGAAATAAAAGAATGTCACCATAAAAAGCATGATTGATTACATATAGAAGGTTAGAACTTATAAAACTCAATTTTCATAAATAAAGTGCTAAAAATAGAGAGAGAGAGATTATATTTTATTTCTCACCCATGTTGCCTCCTACATCACCTATGCTGGCTTCGACATTGAACGGGCCAGAATGCTCATTGTTTTCTTCAATAGGTGGGTTGTGAAGCCTAAATGGTTGGGCAACTGACACATGCATTTCTTCAACATAACTATCCGTACAGTCATTTGGCCTAGTTGAGGCTGTTGTATTACGACTGTCACCCTCTTTTCGAATTCTTTGAGACATTCTCAAAGGTTGAGTACTAGCCATAACCCTCTTGTTTCCTGTGCCCATAACTTTGTATTAAATTTCAGTTATATGAGAATGAAGAAAGATTAATGTGATTACCTGTTAAGGGCTTCCTAAAATCCATAATGGTGTGTTCCTGTAAAGATATTTTGGTAAAATATAATTAGCTTGCATAGAGATTTTAGTGTTATCATTAGCAACACTAAGTATGAACGTATTATATAGCTAAGCAAGGCCAAAGTTATGGAACCAGTATATACATTGCAGCATATCAACATTATTAGGCAACTATATCTGAACATTTCCAGTAGGCTCGAAAAATATACAATGCAATGCAATTATAAGTAAAAATATACAATATCACCTTCGTTGCGTGAGCCCTAGCAGACTCATCATCATCATCACTATAAAAATGAGCATTATCTTCACCATCATGGGGTAGATACTCTTGATCATCAGCACCATAGCCCAATTTGTTCTTTCCCTCTTTGCTACTTTTAACATTGGATTTTCGTTTTGAACCAAACAAATCGTCTCCCATGGACTTCATTCGGGGTAAATCTATCCCAGCAGCTAACAATTGCATTCTGTTGTTTTTAATATTTTCTAGCCTTTGCTTTTCATATGTCGTCAACTTTGAAGACATAAAACCCGGGGACACATACATTTTGCTGAAAACAAATCGTCAAGTTTATAATATCTTAAAGATCGAGATGGTAAACAATCATCATGTTACAAATCAAACAATGAATGATAATTGCAATAAGATCAAAACTAATTACAGCATATCCATAATAGAATTGTAATCTCCAGTTCAAAAGACTATAGTCGAGCAGAGCAGTAAACAATAAGAGCACATGATGCTATTGTCAAGCAACAAGAAGTCATAGGAAGATATAGGTACACACAATGGAGAAGCAAAGGAGTAACAAATGGCTCTAAGACATACATAAACCAAACATGTATATTTATGGGCTAGACTCACATACCGCTAGCTAGCACAAAACACACCTGTCTCTTCAAGAACAATTTCATGAGGAAAGTACATTAAAACATATCAAAATATGCATATAATTGTATAAGGTGTTGAGCTACTTCACAAAATAATGTGAATTAAAAGGCCCAAAAATCATGATACAGAGGTTGGCAAATATATACACTAATTATAAATCTTACTTGAATACTGCATTATTTACTGAAAACCCCCAAAAAAATGTCCGCATCCAATTCCTTTGCATTGTCTTTTGTCCGGCATTAATTAGTCATCATCGATTGATAACTAGTTAGTCCTTTAAAAGGCCTATGCCTTGTAATTTGGGTGTGTTAAACGGATTAAACCCACCTTAATTGGCAGAGATTGATCAGCCCAAATAGGGGACTAATTGTCTGCTCAGGGTGAGAGGGGGAGCAAGAAGCCATTAACTCAGCATCTGGGCAACCCCCAATTTTCTACTGCTAGTGATAGTTTAGTACTAGTATAATACTATTCTTTGATAGTTTAGTACTATTCTTTGATTTTCTACTACTAGTAATAGTTTAGTACTATTTTTTTATCTAATACATATATATGATGAAAATTTTGATGACACTTATATCCTAATTATTACATGTTCTGTTGAAGGTTTCTTGGAATACTAAAAAAGTATGTGTCCAACAAAGCACGACCAGAAGGGTTAATTGCTGAGGCTTATATTCTTTAAGAGTGCATTACCTTTTGTTCATTGTACTTGAACAATGAGGGTGGGAAACCTGAACGAAATACAGATGGTGTTGAACGTGACTTTATGATGGAGATATTCAACCAGCATGTCCGCTTGTTCTCATGCATCACAGGGGCTTCTGTACCTTCCCTAAAAGAACGGGAAATTGCTCATTGGTTTGTGCTACTCAATTGCTCCGAGGTGGAGCCATATTTAGAGTATGTGACATATTTTATTTCATACATACATGCTGATTAACTAGTTAATTGGTTTTTGCTAATTCAAATTATTTGAATTCTATGTAGGGAACACAAGAATAGTATATCAAATTCACAAGGACGTGATATAACTAAGATACAACGAGAAGAATTTTCAAGTTGGTTTAAAAAACGCGTAAGTATTAGAGATTTTAGAGTCATTACTCACCAAATGCATAAGTATGGTAGATTTCAAAGCAAATGGTAACACCAAATAAGATTCAATTAGTTTTGACTTTAAATGATCCATCTTTGTATTCGTGTGTAGATGAATGATTTGAGAACTCAAGATTCAGAAGAAGCAAGTAATGAACTATGGTCATTAGCAAATGGTCCAAGTTCCATAGTTGATATGTATTCTGGTTGCATTTGCAATGGTGTTAGATATCATACCAGAGATCGTGAAATTCGCCGCACATGTCAAAACAGTGGGATACTCGTGGAAGGGAATGATGAGAAAGGAAATAATTTTAACTATTACGGGTACTTGACCAAAATATGGGAATTACGATACGCGAATGGTGGTAGAGTAGTTCTATTTCAATGTGAATGGTACAATACCGGTCATAAAAGTAGGATATATACCGATGAACATGTCACCAGCATTGATATCACAAGGTTTTGGTATAAAGATGATCCGTTTGTCCTTCCAAATAATGTGAGGCAAGTCTTTTACGTTAATGACACTAGTAGAGGGAAAAACTGGCGAGTTGTAGAATTGGTTCGACATCGAGGCGTATGGGATGTACCGGAGAAGGATGAATTGTCTCATGATCCATTTCAACAAGACAAAACTGAAGATGGTGGCATCCCAATCAACACTGAAGATTTTGATATTCAACACCCGAGGGATAATGTGAATTATGACATAGAACTGATACTTGCACAAGTTGATGACCAGGATGAAGAGGATAACATAATGGCAGATTTGATTAGACAAAATGATTTGGATGCAGATGCTGATGTTGATGATGCTGATGTGGATGATGCTAATGTGGATTATGAATGATACTAATGTAGAATATGGATGATGAAGTTGTGAACTTTAGGTAATTTCTTATCTTGGCTCTTTCCATATTGATTTAGTGAACTATTGGCTTTTTCCTAGTAATCGAGTTTTTTTCCTTTCCTTGTTCCGCAGTTCCAATTTTTTTTTCTTTCCTTCTGTTTTTATGTGAACTAGATCTGCCTGCAGCTAGCTATTCCCTTTTCTACCATGAATAATTTTTCATTGCTTATATTTATCAGCCTGTGTTGGCGGGCGCAAGCACGACATGGGAGAGTCAACATCGAATAGTCAACGAACAGTGAAACCCGAGGGCTAATCAGCGAACGGAGCTCGATAATGCTCTATAATTTGAATCTTCTGTTATGATAACATGTTGGAGGAGTGTTCTCTTCTTCTTATCACATATCTATAATCCAAATCTACATTGAAGTGCTTGTGGTGTCTACATCTAACTATTACTGAATCAGAAACTGAATTGCCATGAAACCATGACTTATTGGCTTCACACCAGTGATAGGATAGTGGTTTGAATTCTGTTGCTATGCTTTTGTCCTTTTCTTACGCCATTTTTCTTACGCCATCGTATGTCTTCATGCATTGTTATTTTGCTAAAACCATTTCTTAGGCCTCATACAACAAACTTGAGCTTTTGGCAGAGTATATTTCTTGATATTACCTATATATGTTTGATGTGCTTTTGCACTAGGAATCTATGTTGTTTGAGTTATCTGACTTCGTTATGGTGTGAAATTTAAATGACGTATCCAGATTCACGAGATGGCTATGATATCTGCCATCCAAGAAGCTCAGAAAGATAACGTTAAAAGTTTTGATGATTATATACTGAAAGTTTTGGAGGTCAGTGACTTCGACATTTCTGTGCACAATTTTGGCTGTGCAACGCTAATCATGTACTTTGATGCTACTTTGATTATTCAGCTTACCGATTATTCTAGAGCGATTCTACTGGTCAATTTTATATGCTGGTAGATTGTTGTAGCTGTTTTATGGAACCAAGTGCTTGATTGCTGGAAAAAAAACCGAAACAATGGATTCCAGACATTGTTCACATCTTTTATAGCATAGAAGGCTGTCAAAACAGTGGATTCACGAGGAGTTGATTGGTGATGCTACAATTCAGCAATTATTTGGTTTTACCATTACATGTTAATTAGCTCTTGAGTACATATCTACGAAGGAGTTTATAATCTGTCAGCTTTCTACTCGTACATATATCTGGAATCATTGAAAATTGAAGGTCTACTTTTGATGTTTCTTGCATGATCACTCAGGTTTCCTTGTGCTGTGTGATTATTTTTTCGGAATTTGATTGGCTGCAGGATGATTGACATAAAGAGAAAAGGGACTTCCTTCAAAGCTTGACCAGAATTTCAACATTACCTCAGGATCAAACAGCCTCCGTTCTCCTAGATAGAAGATCCGTGATTCAAGTTCTGGAGCTTCCCATCTTGGTCAAATTGTTCCTTTCGCTTTCTTACGCCATTTTTTTTCCTTCTCAGACATTGATGGGTGAAGATGCAGTCCTTCCGCATAATGTTTCAGGGAGAATGTCACTAGTAACAGGGGCAAGGCGACATTTGGAATTTGGGCATGAGAAATATGTGATGGAAACAATACAAAATCATTCTGCACAGGTAACCAATATGCCAATTTTTATTCATAATTACCAGTATCTGTGCATTGCATGAAGAAAATATCTAGGCCTTTATACATGTACGATGCTTGGATTGCAGATTTTCTCCTATTGTAGTTCCTTGTTGTGACTGGTGATTCTTCATCTTTTCATGTATGGACCTCTTTCTTGGATAAACAACTATGGACAGATATACCAAGTACATAGATTTGTAAACCTTTGTCCATATAGACCACAATTTGAAATTCATATATAAACCTTGATTGTGTCATTGCCACATTGAATTCTGTTTATGGTTGTGACACTACTATTTAGCACAATCAGTAATGTCTGCCGTTGCGCGTTAGGCAGCCGATAACCAACACACTATATTTGTCGGATCTTTTGTGTATGGTGTTCTTACGGATTACATGCGATTGACCCCACCTAATGAGATTTGGTGTTGATGATGATGATGATGATGATGATGAATAATGTCTGCCATGAAGGATGCTACAAGACTCATTTCTTCTTCTTCAATAATGTAGTGAAATATTGGAAAGGAAGAAAAAGTCAGTAAAGCAAGGTAATGATGCCCAATCACCAAAGTTGTGCAGATGCTAGATGTTACTTGCTCCACTTGCTGAAATGCACAGTATTTTTTTTTTTTTTTTTATAATTGAAATGCACAGTATTGTAAATACCAATTTAGTACCTATTGAATCATCTCATTATGGATTCCGTAGCTGTGACTGGCTGCTTGAATTTCATGCATATTGTATATGACGTGAGCAAGTAGAAACTTGTCTTGTTTTGTGTTCTCATTATTGATTCATGAGACTGGAAAGTGGCACCAACTATCTTGGTAGTTCTGTATAGACAACTTCAGTAGTTCCAAAGTGCAAGAACTTTCATTGGACTGCTTATGCCATTTTTCAGAACTATTCATTAATATTGCTCTATTCTTCTTTGTGTATTATTAATAAGACGTTTCTCTCCTCTTAGAGCTATCATAGAATTCTATATTTAGTTCTAGATTCTAATTGCATTGGTTAGTTCAAAATCTGGTATTTCAATCTTCTTTTAGGCTGCTCTTGGTGGGGCTGTGGGGAATTTGCAGAGAATTCGTGCCTTTCTTCGGGTTAGTTGCAATTTCTTGATCTTATTCTTGGCTCAATAGTCACACACTATCTCTTTTTTAGGGTCAAAGGATATGCTGTCTGTTGTTTCCAGGTTCGTTTACGAGATTATGGGGTTCTAGATTTTGATGCTGCTGATACTAGAAGACAGCCTCCTATTGATACTACATGGCAGCAGGTTTGAATTCTTTTGCTGTACTTTTGTCCTTTTCTTACGCCATTGTATGTCTTCATGCATGTTGCTTCACTTGTTTTTGCATTGTTATTTTGCTAAAGTGTTTTAGATGTTTAGGTACCCGGTGGCCTTTTCGATTGAATGCTACCTCTTTTACAAGTTTCTTCATGGTCTATCTATCTGTTGATTGCTACTATTCTGTCAGGAAGATGAAGTATACTTTACTTCTACTTTGCTTAGTGAACTGATGCAAGTACCCTCCTGTGAATTCTCTTTGTGAATGTTTGGGCTTCAAAGTCTATATATTAAATATTTCCGGGAAATATCAAATGCTTAGAATTTTAGTTCCTTGCTCTTAATGTTATGCTTATTTGTCATAGCAGTTTTATCTACATGAGAATTTGAATATTAGCTTGTAATATCACATTATTCCTGCTACCTAGGAAGCATAGACACTTTTTCTTTGGAGCCTATGTTGTGCCCTATGTGGATAGGACACACGTCTTGTAGCTACTTCGTAATATTCGTACTTGTTTTAAATGGCATGCCCATGACTAGGGTCCCTCTAGAAATTTGTTGCCTCTCTATCATTTGTCTTCAATTGTTTCCCATCTGACCTTTTCTTATATGGCATCATTATGAGTGTCTACACCTCCAGATTAATGTTTCATCTCAGCCACTGTCATCTGATCATTTTGATGCTTGTCCAAAACTCGGTACTACTATTTAAGAATCAATACAACTTCCAAGGCACATTTGAGGGTTTTCTTCTGCTCCTACTACTATCTTAAAAGCTTAATCAGTAATTTTCTATATATGGAAAGTTGTAACTATTCACTTCATGCTGTCATATTACTTGTGACACTTTGCTTGCCAAATGGAGTTGTCCTTTCTCTGATCATTACTTGCTATGTTAAGTGCTGCTCCACTATTGGCAAATTGACTCTTTTCAAAGAAAAGGTGAGTGAATCCCCTAGTTGAATTGAATATAGGAAAAACTTTCACCTTTGGGGTTGCTTCTATTTGTTGGAACATGAGTTATATCTGTTCTTACTCCTGTACTTAAAGTGCGGATTACAGGGGAATATGACATAATATTCTTTCTACTTGTCAAGCCTACTTCTATCAAAAACTAGTTTCTGGACTGGGAAATGGGAAATTTGATTATGCAAAGAATATACTTTTTCTTCCTTGATGATTTCAGATCTACTTCTGCTTGAGAACTGGGTACTATGATGATGCAAGGAATGTGGCTCAATCTTCTCGTGCATCCCATCATTTTGCTCCTCAGGTACTTATTGTCCTACTTTTACCAAGGGCTATGGGAATTATAGCTGTTTGTTTAGTGCATGAAGAGATGAGCCCACCGCTGTGGGTTCCTTTTGTACTCTTTGTTTGATGGTAATGTAGCTGGCAACTGTAGTACCAAATATTCTCTTTTTTCGATCATGTCTTTTATATGGGTGTCTGTGGAGACTTTGACAGCTTTTAGAGTGGATTAGTACCGGAGGGATTACCTCAGCAAAGACCATGGCTGCTGCTTCAGAAGAATGTGAGAAAATACTGAGGATGGGTGATCGTGGGGGTCGAGCTGCTTATGACAAAAAGAGACTACTCCTTTATGCTATAATTTCTGGTTCTCGCAAGCAGATTGATCGCTTGCTTAGAGATTTGCCAAACCTTTTCAACACCATTGAGGACTTCTTATGGTTCCAATTGTGTGCTGTACGTGATGGTCCCAGTGGATCCTCGGCACCTATCATGAATGATCTGGTACCATACACAGTATATGATTTACAAACATATCTCAATAAGTTTGAACCTTCATACTACACCAAAAATGGGAAAGATCCCCTGGTATACCCATATGTGTTGCTATTGAGTGTTCAGTTGTTACCAGCAGTCCTGTATTTGTCCAAGGAGACTGGAGATGAAGGTTTTAACATTGATGCTGTCCACATAGCAATTACACTAGCAGATCGAGGGATCCTGTCTGAAGCTGGTGGTGCAGGACAGAAACTTGGACCCATGGATGCTGTGGCAGAAGCTTCTAGTATTATTCGGCAGTATGGTTCAGCTTATCTTCGAGTTGGAAATCTCTCAATGGCTTTGGAATATTTTGTCCAAGCCGCTGCTGGAGTTGGTGGAGGACAGTTGTCATGGACTGGGAGTGGAGGGAGTCTTGATCAACAAAGACAGAGAAGCTTGATGCTGAAGCAACTTCTTACAGAACTATTATTACGTGATGGTGGGATTTATCTTTTGCTTGGACAAAGAGGTTGTGGTGAAGAAGGTGAATTGAGACGATTTTTGCCCGATGCCACTTCAAAACAGCAGTTCCTTCTTGAAGCTGCTCGCCAATGTCTGGAAGCTGGACTGTATGACAAAGTAACAAACACTTTCCCAGTTTGTTGGTTTTCTGAATTTGATTAGTTTTTGTCCCCTATTTATTGCTTCCTTTTTTTGCATTGAGTGTTTCTTGTGCCGCTTCTAGCTTCTTAGTTTCATCCATCTTTCATGTTCACATGGCATGCTTCAATTGCTGATTTCCCTTGCTTTATTTGTCCAGGCTATTGAAATCCACAAGAGAGTTGGTGCATATGCTATGGCTTTGGATACAGTCAATAAGTGCCTTGGTGAGGCGATTTCTGCATTATTACGTGGTAGGTTGGATGGTCAGAGCCGAATAGCTGGCCTTATTCATTCAGGCAATGAGATCGTGGAAACATACAATTATTATCCTGAAACCAGGTATTTCTCAGTCCACCTGTTACTACACATCATGTATGGTATGAGTGCAAACAGATATTAACTAATTTGTATCAAAAGAATCCAGTTGAAAGATGGGTCAGAAACAAACCGTTTTATAGTGAACTTGAGTGAAATGGCTACTGTAGTATTAGCGAGAAAAGGCCTGTGTATGTCTGCATTTATAAATGTTTGGGCTGGTTTTTTCTTGGTTATTTGGTAGACTAATGTTCATGTATGCTGAGTTGCATAGAACACTTATTTATAGGGATTGTACAACCCTTTTTTCTGGGAAGTTATGTTGTCAATCGGGGAGATCAATGTAGTGTAATCTTGGGAATTTCCTTACTGTTCCTTTTGTCTGGGCATCATTCCTTTGTATCTCGTATGAGTAATGAATCTCCTGCCTTCCGTCAGCACTTTTTTGCTTTCCAACCTTTTTTTTTTCCTCCCTTGCGGTTAAAAACACGGTCGTCATGGACAAAATTAGAAAACCAATTTGTGGAAGCTGATTTGAGGTTCCATTGTCTAACCCACCCCATACATGGCAGCAAAACGGTTGGTGGGAGCTTCGTGACTCGCCTCCTGTTAAAAAGAGGCTTGATGCATGTGATTCTCAGAACTTGAATTGCATCATCTACTTCAAGACTAATAATTGTTCCTCCCCTTTCTTTTTTGTAAAAAAAAAGTATTAATCCCTTATTTTCAAGACGTGAAGCTGACATGAATAAAACTGTAGTCTTCAGGCAAGGGAACATGTTTTGGAACAACAAACAGTGTTGCGACAGCTTGAGATAATTCTGTCAATTCATGAGAATGCAAGATCAGGTCATCATTTAGATGTACTGAAGGAGATTGCCAAACTTCCATTCCTTCCGCTAGATCCACGGGCACCTGATATTTCCAGTGATGTATTCCAGAATTTGTCTCCATATGTCCAGGCTTGTGTCCCTGACGTTCTGAGGGTTGCTTTAACCTGCCTGGACAATGTGACAGACACTGATGGGTCTCTTCGTGCTTTAAGAACTAAGGTAAATGCTCATCTCTTCTTTTTTGGTATTTTGACCTCTATTTCAAATCTTAATATGCATGTCTGTCAAACTTCATGTGGGATCTGGAGTGCTGGAGCAGGAAAAAATAGGGACGGAGATGAGAGTTAAAATACATAAATAATCGAAAACGTACAATATTCTTTAAAATACTAGATAAGCCAAATATCGATCTTCAGTTGCTATATGCAATTATGCATTGCCCATTTATGTTACCTAGTTCAAAAGGTTCTAGATTGGATTGAAAATTGAAGGTACTTTGTTGGTTGGCTCTTGCTAGGTCATGGAGTTGGGATTCTACAACTTTTTTCCTTATTCATACCTATTACTAAAACTTGATTGTTATCAGGTTAGAGATTGACTTGCAAAAAGTGAGATGTATTCACTTTTAATTTGTATCCAATATGCGTGTTAGGTAACCGACAGCTAGCGTATTAAAATTATCGGAATTTGTGTGCATGCATCTTACGGATACTTACGGTCGATCCCACCCAGTGAGAAATGGTTATGTTGTATTTGTATCGAATCTGTTCTATCCTTCTATTTTGTTGCCAATACTAGTTTTTCTATTGATTGAAGAAAACCAGATTTGAGCTATATAAACTGTAAATAATGCCCAAAACAATTAAGACAAGACTCATACAGCATGAAACTATGCAATACGGACATTAGTTGTACTTTTTATATCCTAAATTAGGTTTTAATTTAATTGATGAAACTAAAATGCATACAAAATAGAAGGAGAACATATTTGACACAAATTAAAGATGGCAGCATATTTGACATTCTTTTCAAAGTGAAAATATATTTGATATTTTTGCGGATTTGACGAATGGTTAAGCCATCTACCCGGCCCTCCCACAAGTGGCGGGACCCAAGAAGATCAGCTCCGACTGACATACTGAATAGAAGAAAAGCAAATGGAACCTATTTAAGATAGACGGATGACCTTTAAAATTCAAGATTTTCTAACTGCTGTATGAAGTTATCTGTTCAGGAAATATTTTTGTCAAAACTGCTGATGGGTGGCTCATTAAACTGCGGTGTTTGCAGCTGTTGTTCGGTGAGAGTAATTATCTTGATATTAGATCCTTGTATATCATTTGAACCTCAAATGGAGTGAAGAAAACGTAACTCAAATTAAAATTTGCCTATTCAAAGATCTGCCTTATGCACTGAAGAAGGAAAAAAGAAAAAGACCAAGATCTCTCCTTGGCTTCTCCACTTTTATACCTGGTTTATGTATCTTAAATGTGTTGCTAGTTGCTTCCTTCATTTTGAGAAGCATATTTCTAGTTGGTCATAATAACCCGATGGGGAAGATTGTTTGCTTGAATTGCTAGCTAAATTTGTTCGATCTGACGTGCCTATTTGTACATCCAATTATACACCTCGTTTGTACATCCAACCACAACCGTAGATTATTTGAAACGGACATACTAGATTTGATTGATAAAAGAAAAGAAATAATAAACCCTACAGTATCGAAAGATCAAATCCCGTACGTCTATTTTTCTTTAATCAACGGTTGTGATTGAGTGTACAAACGGGGTGTATAATTGGGTGTACGTTTAGCGCTCCCGTTTGTTTGCTGTAATGTGCCTGACATGACACGAGGAGGCCTATCCATTTCCGGTGCTTCCTCTTCATGATATGTTTTTTTTTTTTTTTTTTGCCTTTTTGCAGATTGCAAATTTTCTTGCGAACAATTTGCACCAGAATTGGCCTCGTGATCTATATGAAATGGTTGCACGAACCCTTTAGGAGGGGAAAGCTCATGACTTTGGTCCTGGCAGAGCATTTCTTCTTCCCTCTTGGATTGGTCTGCTGTTTCTAGGTTGATGAGTTTTTCTAGCCCAGCTGAGGTGCGTGAACTTCATTTTTGATTCCATTATGTGTTGTAGTATCAAGAACTCTCTACTCTTTGGCCCGGCTCGCCTCGCCTCGCTGGGAGCTTGTTCCAGCTTGGTTTGGGAAAGTCCAACTTCTTTTCTTTGAGTTGTTTAACAGATGTGCCCCTCTCCTCTCTCATCTCATTGTAATATATATCAGAAGCTGCTTAATCCTCTCTACTCTTTTAGTACTCCGAAGGAGAAAGAAAGTGGAGACGAAACTATCTAGTCATGCAAAAGCCTATTTGTCCTGCAGATTGCACAGCTGAGCCTGCCTGATTTATCCCGGAGTTTTGCGCTATTCCTTCATAGAAATACTGGATGTTGATTCGTCTGTGTTTTTCCTTTTTAATAGGTTCCCTGAGGGATTTTTGGATGGGAATTTCGTTGTTTGTTTTTGTTTCAATGTAGAAGGGTACACAATTGGTTCTGCAATTGAGAACTAAACTAGACCTTGAATCCGGTTGCGGCGTTGTAGACTTGATCATTTTTGGGTTCGTGCTGGATTTTATAGAAATTTTAGGGCTCGTGGGTTGGATTTTCAAATCCCAAACCTGTCCATTTTCGGGTTTGGGTTGGACTGGGCAAGGCTTTTGAGAAAAAAAGCGGGTCGGATTCGAGTCTTGAAAAAAACTCTAATCCAAATTCAGTTTGAAGGTTAAATTTGGACTTGAATTCATTTTTAAACCCGTAAAAATGACGGGCTATGCCCGGCGGCGGGGTTCGGTTTGATCAGGTCTATGGTGGTGTTGCAAACACTTTGTGATCAGGACCCTTTAATAAAACACTTTGGATTCAATTGTTGGGTTTGATCATGATCTTGCATCACATTTATTTCTGGTAGGTCTTTCTGCAATTTACCAAAACTACTTTAATAAAACATGATGTAAAAATTCGCTACTTAGTTGACAAAGTCCTAGATGTAAGTAATAAAGAAGAAAACGAACTGTTTTTTCTTTAATTATCTTCGAATTAGATTCGAATGCGATGAATTGAGATTATGTTCAAATCCTAGTTTGGCTTAAGATGCTGAAGTACTTTAATTTAATATTAATAAAAAGGTTAAATACCATAATTAAATGCTACGGCCCCAAAACGGACAGATCAGAGAATAGCCATAGAAATAACTGTAGGTTCTATAGTTTATTTTTTTTTTTTTATTTGGATTTCTTATAGTTATGGTGTTACCATCTCACCTATCCTTCCAATCATCCTTTCAATTTTCCTGCCAAGTAACAAGGTTACTGTTGAAGATAAGTTTGAAATTCATCATCCAATTAATTAAAAAAAAACATTTACTTACAAATACCTCAACATTCAATGTAAGAGCTCTAAAATTTAAGGGGTTGTTTGGTTTGTCTATTTTCTATTTTGAATTTTCTGTTTTCTGTTTTTTGTTTTCAGTTTTCAGTAAAAACAGAAAACAGAAAATGCGCTTGGTTTATAATTTATAATTTGTAATTTATAATTTATAATTTGTCAAATCGTTTTTCATGTTTTTGATGTTTTAAGAATTTCTGTCGAAAATACAGAAAACAGCTTTTTGTCGTTTTCTGCATTTTGAAGATT
>JAOWBR010158658.1:0-12549 GCA_028571145.1 Dionaea muscipula
TATTATTTATATATTATTTATATTTTAAAAAGTCAGGGACATTTTTGGAAGTTCATTAAAAAAAGGTGTTGCGTTTAATAAATAAGGTGCTGCGTTTAGGGTCAGCAATACAGAAAAAATGGAGAGTATTATTGAAATAAATTATTGAAATAGGGATTCCTTAAAATAGAAAAAAAGTATGTTTTAGTCAAATTTTGAAAAAAAAAATAGAGAGCATCATTGAAAATGCTCTAAATTAGCTAGCTAACTGATAGAAGAAGCTAGTGCTTTTCCAGTGATATGAAGAGATGATTTGATTCGCGAAGAGGCTTGCAGGCAGGATTTGCCAAGAGGAAGAGAGCAGCCTTTTTTCTTCTTATTATTCTCTTCCTGCTTCCATGCACTTGTCATCTTGAATTTTGTAAGGATGGATCATTATATACCAATCTATCTCATTTGATCGTTTGTTTTCTTTTCTTTATCATGATTTGTTTCTGTACCCAAGGTTCCACCATATGAATGAACATCGATCACCATGTATTTATTTCCAATACATAACAAGGCATTTTCTCAACACTCTAGTGAGATAGGAATACAGGATCATAGGAATAGGATATGCAACAGCAGCAAGCAAATAGAATAGAATCGCTTTCCAAGCACGCACGATCCAGCCAATTGAATCAAATGGCATACCTGTTTCATTCCTTCCTGAGATTTGGAGTACTGCTTAGGGAGAAGAAGAGGATCCAATTTGTTTGACAAAAATTACAAAAAAAAAAAAAATCGAGTCGAGTATGCCTGCTTATATGATATCCCACTTTCAGCAATCAATCAAAATATGCTTCAGCGTAGGCTGATTTCTATCTGAAGCTAATTAACATAACAGTTAGGGGAGCTATATACAATACAAGCAAGATCAACTTTTTCTGACCAGTGTTGATTGAGAGCAAACATGACATGACTGCGACTCTGCCAGCCAGCCAGCCAGCCAGCCACAGATTCTGAATTTCTTCATCTTTAGTTATGCAATGTAATAGTCGCCCAAGTTCTCGATGAGGTAAGGGCAAGGCGGACCAGCTCCGTAATCAAAAACCTTGTTCTCCTCCATAGGCAGCAGAGGTAGTATTAGGTGATTTGAAGGAGGAGAATAAGCAGCAGCAGCAGCAGCAGCATTATCGTTACCAATACCAATACCAATACCAATACCATCCTTGAAATTATTCATCTTAGAGTTAGACCTTCCCCCCTTTGATGGGCGCTTGTTGTTGTTATCCAAAGGAAATTCGGCAGTAAGTCTTCCCATCTGCTTCTGGAGGTCAGAAACAGTAGTGTCATTTGCCAATTTGGCTGATCTGGAAGTCTTTTTTCCACCACCACCATCCACGAGCAGCTTCAGCTCTAACCTATAGAGTGCACAAACATCGCACTTGGTTATCTCGTACTCGTACAGGTGCCATTCATAGTTGTTCAGTGGCTGTGGGTCCATATAGTAAGATCTCTTCAGCCCACCAAACTCGTTCATCACTTGCTTCCTCGACTCATGCCAACCACGCCCGCCATAGTCCGGCAATGACCTCTGCTTCCTGTTCCCACTCTCAAACGCCCTCCGTGGCTTGTCAAAAAATAGCCACTCCCTGATTGTTTCCCCTTCCAGAACCACAAGATCAAACAGCTCTGCAACAGATTAATTATACAAGGGAATAATTAGGGAGTTTCTCCTCAGGTGAAAGTCAAAAAGAGGAGAAACTCAAACTCAAACTCAAACTCACCTGGAGCATTCCATGGAGATTTTGCAGTGGCAGCCCCTTCACATTCTGGGATCCCGACATCCTTTCCTTCGGCCTTTCCACTCAAAGCTGCAAAGAGAAGACTATCCTTAAGACCAATGCCTCCTGGACGAAGGACTGGAGCCATGCCAGGCGGGCCTTCATTTAATGCTAGAGCAGCATGAAAACTGCTACAATAATCCGGGAATGATGCCGATGGGGACCCTTGAGCAGGACGGGGGCAATCCCACAATGCACACTTTGGGCCCAAGAAGGCAGATGGTGGGGGAAAAACATTTTGCAGAATCCCATGCTCAGCAGCATCGCCTAGAGTACCGATGCCACTGAAACCAGCAAAGAGGTGGTGGCTCTCAATGCCCGACTGCAAATCAATCTGATGATGGTAGTTTAAATGATTGTGCATGTCCATATTATTATTGATAGTCAAATTGTGAAATCCATGGCCAGCAGCAGAGGCCTTGCAATAATCCACCCATGAAATGTCCTCCTCTTCATGGGCCTTGGGCTTCACATCCACACCACCCTAAATCATGGCATGATAAAAGCAAGCAAACCTCATTAGATATTATTATACAGCACTTGGGATATAGACTGACTGACTGACAATCTTCATGAAATTCTCATTCAAATGGCATTAGTTAGTTATGCTGGAGAATCGGGATAGATGCATCGAACATGCATTCTGGAGTTCATCTAATTTCAAGGCAAAGATCATGGTTAGACTTTAGCTGATTCAGAGGTTCTTCAAGAAATGCTCGGCACTGGCCATGCATCTCAAGACAAATTTGCTACAGACTATGATCTGAAAAGCTCTGAGAGAACAAGCTTTCCTCCATAAGATAAAAGCTCTCAGATGTTTCATATGATATATCAAATTTTGGTTCTAAAAGAGACTAATCACTCTGAGCAAAACAAATGTCAAGGTAAGGTGTATGACCTGACAGTATTATAAACTTCAAAGCTAGTCGGGGTATAAATCCTCTGTTCTGTGATAATGCAATCAGAATTTCAGTCCACTTTCTTTTTCTATCCTTACGTGTTATGCAACTACTTGCAGCTAATTTGTTTAGTAACTCAGATGATAACCCAATTTAAAGTAATTGCACCATCAAGTTTGTTTCAAGATTCATCTACAGTGTCCAGAAACTTTATGTTTTTCCAACTGCAAATCTAGAACAAGTTGAGACAAAATCAATCGGGAGGTTAGGGAACGAATAGAAAGCTGATCAAAGGGAAACATGTTCCAAAAAGATGGGATGCAGTGTCCAGACTCCAGACTCCAGACTCCAGATTGATGAGCAAATTGACAAGGATATTTTTCAAAGGATCAAATTAGATTGTTTTCAGTGGAGATATGCTACAGAAACCTAACAAGATAGTAGGATAGCACTTTAGCTTAAAGGAAATATCACATGTTAACCATTAGGCTAATCATGATATATAGGGTTAAGAGTTTAATTGTAGTGGATGGGATACAAAATTTCGGATTGACATCGTACTCATACTCACACATACTCAAAAGAAAGAAGATAGAATTCAAGAGGTATGTGTCTGGAGCCTCTATGGTGACATCTAATGGGATGGGAATGACTCGGCTAACAGAAGAAGTTACACATAAAAATGAGGAAAGAGATCATTGAGAATGACCTAAAATATTTGGGGGTAATGGAGAAGAGAGGTTGGCCATGATTTCTGGTTTTCCAGCAAGTAGAAAAAATAAGATGAGGTCAGCTGGCATACCGAATGCATGGGGCTTGGAAGGGTGCATGTCTTAGATATCCCACTTATTGAGGTTTAGTTTCGTTGCATGGGTCAGTAATCAAGAAGTAAAATAGGTTATCATCTCATATTAAGTGGTGTATTACCTCCAATCTCACATTCATGGGTGAGAATAGATTGAAATTGAATATAGATGTAATGAGTTTTCATTCTCTGACAACAATGCTTAACCTTTTTGGGCATGAGAGGATTAAAAGCTCGTTAAGGTGTGATTGTTAAGGCTCGGGACATTAAAATCTTTGTGCCATTGGCAAGGTAGGGGAGACTGTGATACTTCGATCCTATATCGATGGGTGAGAAGAAAATGAGATTAAATATAGGCCTAATCGGTTCCATATCTGTCAACAACACTTAACCTTTTTAGGTTGAAGACGATTAAAAGGCCCATTAAGGTGTGGTTGGAAGACTATGGGCTTGGAGCATTACTGTGTACCATGTCCACTGGACATAAAAAACACATTTCAAACCAAACCAAGCAAAGGTTTTATCCTCCAAGTGAGGTTGGCTACATGGGTTTTTCTATGCACATTGTTCTTGATTGTACATGATGCTCTTTGCCAGCTCATGACATGCATGGTGCTATTGTTCCTTTAAACTCTTATTCTGTCTCCTGTACCTCTTACCTCACACTTTCTTACAGGGCACTATGAGGTCCTCGCTGAAAATGGCAATACAACCTTAATAGTGTCTCCCTCATTTGGTCTTCAACTGAAGATGACCTCATTAAGAATTTTTCCTTCCACCTAAAAATTTTCATGTCTGCCATTTATCTTCAGGTATGTTGACACTTATCAGCCAAACACCATACTCTAAATATCAAAGCCAGAAGCAATCCCATAAATAATTTCTACTTAATCATTATTAGTATTATGAGATAACATAACACACCCGAAGCACTCTTTTGCTCCAATCAAACCCACAGGATATCTAAACATTCATCAGAAAAAAGAGCAGAAGAGTATCACCAACAGACAGAGTATCAATAAGTAAGCTGACTTGTTTGGGCAACTCGTAAATTTCCATTATAGAAGCTTTATCTGATATTTTAGAACATCACTGGAGCATTAAGACTACATGCAATACAGCAGCGATCATGCACTATAGTGTTCGTGAAAAGAAAAGCATAAAATCCAGAGAGGCAAAGAGAAGCCTTACTTCTTGAAAGATGGCAGTATTCCCAGATTGAAAATTATGAATCTCAGGTTCCTGTTTAGGTGCAGTAAGCCCTGGGTAGGGACTTGTAGCATCATCTTCCTCCTCGCAAAGTTGGAGCAGCCGGTAGATATCCGATGAGAAGGAACCAAAAGTATCATTCTACAAATGAACAAATAACACAATTTTCAATTATAGAAAACCACTAATTTTCCCGCATCAACATAAGTGAATTCATGAATTTCTAACTTGCAATGAGGAAGCAGGAGAAGGTTCGTTGAGTTCAGCTTTCCATTCCCTCAACATCTGGTATACTTGCTCTTCCAACACAGCGGCATCAATTGACCTGCTCTCTTTCCTTGCTGACTGTAGATCCGTGAATATGCCTTGAAGATCATCAACTCGATTTTTCGCACGGTCCTTGAAGAGATTGTGAGAAGCAGGCTTGCAGCCACTACTCTTCAAGCCCTTCCTCATTGAAGCCGTCCCTGCAACAGTCTACAAAACAAATTTAGAACCTAATCTAAGTAAGGCTCGGGTCAACATAACATAACCAAAGGATAATAATTTGAACCAGCGGAAAGCCAAGATCTGAAACTTTCAAATTATTCACTTCAACAAGCTTTATTGCATATCCATATTGGACACAATATTACCCAACACCAATCAACACTTCAAATAGAATAGCATATTCAACTAAGAACCCAATATCAAAGGAAACAAGTATGATTCAATTTAAGAATCCAATAACTTGAAGCAACAGTACTTGATCCAAAACAACATAGAACTGATAAGTAACTGTCCTGCCCTCACAATCAACACGGCACTCATAATTTGGGCCCCTTAACAGAGGAAGAAAGAAAAAGAAACCGTGTCCAACGGTCACAAACTTTCTGAGTAAAAGCTGATTACATCGTAGCTTCTGCAGAGCAAATTCATTCGATCTTTGTGTTTGAACAAGCCCCCCGTAGTTCAGTGATGTAGAATTCTTTCTAGATGCTCTTTAGGGATGACCTCTACAAAAACACCAGGTAAATTGAACACTGACTCTGATTCTGATCAGTTTCATGAAGAAAGCAACCTACTGAAAGACCAAAAAACTCCAAGCATGAATACTTATAGTTATACCCATAACTCGGAATTTCTTGTTCAAAATCGGAGACACCCATCACATCCATAACAAGCAATAACTTACAAACGAAAACCGAGACCCAGATCGATCAGATCATAGAGGAGGATTACCACGAAGGAAAGGGGAAAAAAGGGTTGCTCACCGGAGAAGATTGATGATTGCCCACTAATCAGAAATCGTGGGAGAAAGCCTGGGAAGAGCAGAAATCTGCGAGGGGAGGCTGCTGCTTTTCTTCACCTTTTTGGTTTGTTCTTCTTTTCCTTTTTCTGCGGGCTGGAGCAAGAGAGAGGAGTCCCAGACTCCTAAAGCAAATTCTCCTCGTGGATTTGAGATAAGGGTTTGAGATTCCCTATGCACTTGCTTACTGCACATCACAGCACTGCACTTGGTGTTGGAAACTGCTGCAAGTGCAGTAAATTCCCACCATAAACGAGCAGCAGTAGTACAAATTAGATAAATCTCATTATTAACGTGATTTAATAATCATTAGAATGAGAGCACAGTCATGATCATTAAATATCCATATTCATACATTATTAAATGCACAAAATTAAAGAAAATGAATAGAAATCCATACAATTAATAGTAATGTTTGGAAAAGTGAAACAAAAATTAAGGGTTATAAGCGACCTTTTTGGTCGTAAGAAATGACCTCTACAAAAATTAATTCACTTGAGTTATTCAATCATCAACATAGCGATGGGTGCTGACCCAATATAAGATTTTACTCACTTCATCTCTTGTATATTGAAAAGCTATATATATTTCATTTACAAAATATTTCTCTTGAGTGAATCCTAACACGGGCAAAGTAAAGCCCCCTTTTGCTCTTTAGGGTTTAGTAGTTGATGAAATAATAATCGACAGTAACATCAACAACAATATTTCCCATAATTATATTCAACAACAATATTTCCAACAATTATATGTCATGTTCAACGATTTTTACGATTCAAACCGATACATAATAAAATCACAAAGAGTTCAATCCAATCGGTGTTTAGACGTTTTGACCGATTTAAACATTATATTTTACCTATCGAATTCAAAATGGTTTGAGATAATTCAAATTATTTGATAGGTTTAAAATGTACTTTTAAGGATGCAACTGAGTGATCAAAAAAAAAAAAAAAAGAGCACTTAATCCGATCAAAATTTGGATTGAATCATTTCCGTTTTTTATGTCAATTTCTCTGACACACATTTAAAAACACATTTGTTATAGTATGAAAATGAGTCAAGCGAAACACCAACTTGCTCAAAAACAAACTCCGGATGATCGGGTCAAGGTAGACCGGTTCAACGAGCTAAGCCAATGTTGGATCGACTTCATAGATGAAGAAATCAACTTGTGGACCTGAAAAGCTGAGCAAACCACGTCAGAGGGAAGTCCGAGGTGTAAAGGGGGTGAGCCTCTATTTATAGGGGAGAAATTTGCATATTTACGATTATACCACTGGAATCTTCGGGGAGTCCGTGCGACCTAATTGGAGTTCCGATTGACGAACGATCAGTGACTGTGCTCTTTTGGCGAGACAGAGAATCTTCTCATCAAGTTCGGGGTGTCTGTCCTGGGATTAATCGGGTTGACTCGGGAAGGTTGTGCAGAACAACGAAGGGCTATACGGAGCGGCGGAGGGCTATGCAGAGTCGTAAAGGACTGCGCGGAGCAGCGGGAGGCTGATCACCCGGACTGATCTAACCGATATCAGTCCGGGTCAAGGTAGACTGGTTCAACGAGCTAAGCCAATGTTGGATCGACTTCATAGATGAAGAAATCAACTTGTGGACCTATATATTTCATTTACTGACGCTGGCCTGAAAATCCCAAGGGTTATCCCCGGACTGATCACCCAAGGTGATCCCGCCGGATCTGTCTTGTCCCGGTCCAAACGTCAATATGCGTGCGAGTCCGATTGCGTCTCTTGCATCCTTTGTCCTTTTGTCCACGTGTATGGGGAAATTTCCCCATATATCATTAGTCCCCAAGTTTATCATGCAAGCAAAGTGCGGACTATGAATTTTAAATTGAGTCAGGCTTCACTGGTCCACGTGGACAAAAGTCTGAGGCATGTGTCTGAGAAGCCGGCGACGATGACTGAAGAGTTGACGGTGACGGCTAAGGAGTTGTAGGCGACGACTGAGGAGCTAGGCTGGCTTGAAAATGCCAAGGGCTGGCCCCGAACTGATCACCCGAGGTGTTCCCGTCGGATCTGATCCCGGTCCAAACGTCAATGTGCGGCGAACCCGGTTACGTCTCTTGCATCCTTTGTCCTTTTGTCGACGTGTATTAGGAAATTTACCCATATATGATCATTTTAAATATATAACAATCCAAATTATCCTAAATTCGGATCCAATCAGTATAATATAATATCTAAATCGATTTCAATCAGTATAATATAATATCTAAATCGATTCGTCTAAAAAACCCTTAGTTCGAGCCCTTCCCGATTTAATTTTTAGATCGTTAAAAACGTGTCATGTTTGTATGTGATTAAAAAAACAAAAGAAAAAAGGAAGGACCGCAGAACGGCCGAAGATTAGCTGGTTAAGGAAAGAATAAAGCAGCACTGCCCACTCATCATCCATCAGATTCCTGAGTAGATGCTCCCATCCAGATGCCTTTCTAGGCTTTGCAAGCTTGCATTAATCTCCCTTTTTCCTTGTAACTTGAAAGTGAAAAATTGAGCAACTAAGCCACATCTTCCAGCTAACAAATTCGCAGGATAAGCCAAGTCATTTTTATTAATAGCAAATTCCACCTCCTCTCAGAAACTGAGGAATAGCCTGAGTATTAATAGACTAGACAAATTTTCACAAAAATGTTTACAAACATGAGCATCAGAGGTCTGAGACAGTTTGTTTAATCAGGTTGCAAAACTCAACCAGGAGGTCAAGCCGCTTTGGCGGGTTGTTCAGTGGCTCCTTGTTGAGCACTCTTGAAGTGAAAAACCCCACTGAGGCCACGCGCATTCGCAAGCTTCTCTAACTCAACAATTTTCAGCTTGAGGAGTTCTATTTCTTTTGATAGTTCTTCTTCCCTTTGCCTTATTGCCTGAAACCATGAAAAGGAATAACCGATTAAATAGACAACAAGTCACAGTGACAGGATAAATGAACTTCATCTACTTAAAGAGGAGGGGGTATGCTTTGGCAAAGACACAGTTGCTTACTACTAAGACTAAGTGTTTTTTTGTCAAACAAAAGATATGGCGGGAGAGGTATATATCTTTCGCGAGGTCTGAAACTAGCAAAAGCTAGTATAGTACGCCCTCCATATCTTTTGTTCCTCTCTACTTTTTACAGAGGACCCCACCTTATCCCCTCTATATTACCAAACCACTTTTTTGTCTTCTTAAGCTCCCTTCTATAAACATCACATCAGTGGGAACCCACCCTCCAAACATAATACACCCTCTATATCTTATCTTCCTTCATAACTAAATCATACACCTCATCTTTTGCTGCATCCAATCAGTCCCTAGTGGTTAAACATGATAAATTCTGATCACCTAAAAAGATATTTCACCAGGACCATGGAGTTCGGATATCCCAGCTGGTCCATCAGGATAACATCTAAAACTAACAGATCCAGCAGAAGATAAGCTGAGAGAAGGGCTGGAATTTTGTCTACAACATCCATTGGAGCACTTTATGGTATCATGATCATGGAGCATAGTGAGTTGCTATTCAGTTGTGACTATCACACACATAGTTCCCCACATCATTTTATTATGTGACCGACCCTAAGTAAACCACAATCCTGTGATTTGCATCTGTTCTCAGGAAAATGATACTTGTGCGTTGGGGGGAGGGGGTTTACTTTTCTCTTTGGACGATGTAAGCATGGGGTTTTTGGAACATCAAGCACTCTAGTCTTTGCAGCAGATTCTCAAAGGCATTGACAACTAAAAAGCCTGTTTTAAGGAGGTATACTGGATAAGCAGAACAACGAACAATGCTTACTGATGCTCATCAAAGCTGACGAAGGTGAAGAAACAGTCATGAAAAGACTAGTTACTGTAAACAAAGTCTGTTGGAAAATAATCTCCAAAAACGAAGAATGATGCTTTGGATTACCTCCATTTCTTGTTTACGCATTTCTTCCTTTCTAGCCTCTGATCTTGAACTTCTTTGCCACTCAAAGATCACAGCTACCCCAGCAACCTGCAGTCAATTGCCATGAATATTCTGATGCATGTTGTTATTCATTATTATGTGTTTTTTTACATTACTCTATATATTGCTATATCTATATTGTCATTATTGTTATTAGTATACTTAGCTCAAAGTCAGTCTTCGATTAGGCTAGGTCAATGCGTGTTAAGTAGCCGACACCAATCACACTATATCTGTCGGATCTTATGTGCAGGTGTCCTTTAGATACGCGTGATCGACCCTACTTAGTAGGAAGTGGTCGTGAAAATGAAGATGATGATGTTGTTGTTATTCACATGCCCTATAGTTCTAATTTGAATATGTCCTCCAGCGATTCCAGCAGGTGCAGAACACCACCATGCCATGATTATACAGAGAGGGAGAAGGGGAAGGGGGTTGAACAGAACAGTAGGGTGTGTGAAGATAGATTTGACTAGTGCTTTAGAGACAATAAATAAACCATTATTAGGCACGATTCGTTACCGAAAATATGAAAAGTTCACCAATAAGTTCAGAAGCAGCCTGAACAGCTTTCTCCTCATTCAGAGGCCGAATCTCTACATCTGTTGCATGACCATATATCCTTCTCTGCACTGTGGTCGTCAGCCGATGATTCGCCTATTTCAATCCCAGAATAACAGGTAAGAGTACACTTAGCAACAGTGATTGACATCATCCAACCCATAATGCAGGAAATACAATGTTGTCAACTTTTAGAAGCCAGATTTCCTGTAATAATTTAGTTTAGATAGGACGTTTCTGCCTACATTTGATTTCATAGCATCACCCAGAGAACACGTTCATTATCATTTGAGATATGAAATAGGTAATAAGTGGTAGTAACAACTACTATAAAAAGTACCCATTAAGATCCTCATCCCATATAAAAAAACCTAATTTTTGAACCCCCACCCCAGACCAACACAGTTTCTCCAACACTACAACTCCAACCAACACAATGGGCTAACTGGGATGTAGGATACATCGAGTAATTTCAATAAACTGATTATGAACCGCAGTGAGAAACAATGCTCATATATGCCGAAATCAACAACCGGATATTCAAAAGAACCGATAATCAAAACAACCACACATTGACGAAAAAAAACCCAGATGAGTATGACATTGGCAAACCGACGCCGGATAATTCAAGAATCAACCCTCAAACTCACCATCAAGCAATGAGCAATGAATTCAAAACAAACTGAAAGAAATCATAGAAATTTGGGCACATTATGCACCACAAAATCAGTTACTGCCCTAGAATCATAAGGAAAAACCAAGGATCAACAAGGAGGTACCTCATACCTGGGCTATGCCAACGATGAACTTGCGGAACTTGGGGTGAAGCCCAGCTTGTTTTTTCAGCCTGCTGGCGAAGGGTTTGCTGAAGGATTTCAGTGCGAGCGTACCAAGTTTCACAAGAGGCAGAACCATCCCTTGGTTCCCTCTAAATTTTCACAAAGTTTGACGCCTTGTGGCTCGATCTTCGAATTGACGAGGAAGAATAATGTTTTGGAAATTGAGATTCTCCAATCAGGCGGTCGATTTTTCTTGCCTGTCAGGTGTTCGATCTTTTGCCTCTATGAGTGCTGAACGATGAATGAGCATCTTGGCTCGGGCATTTCTGGTCAGCCCAAAAAAGGGCATGTTGTTAAAGTGCCAACGATGGATTTTGATTCATAATTTCTTGCTTAACAAGAAGCTGAAGAACCGCAGGTGCAGGGAGAGAGGGACAGAGGGTCAAAACTCAAAAGGGGCACCGGTAAAGGGGGAGGAGGAGGGGGAGGAGGAGGAAAGAGACGCTCGCTGGGTTATGGAATTTTCTTCCTCTTCTGTTATTTTCTTTCTCTCTGTTATTGGTTTTAATTTACCTTTTTACAGCATTGGCTTTGGCCCACAGGCCCCACACCATGTTGACAAATTTTTTATTAAGGATATTGATAGTGGGTGAATAGTGAGACAATGCATTGTTTATCTGATATTAAATTTTGGTTTTTGATTTAGAGATTCAATAACCTAAAACAGTCCGTACTATTATTTTAAAATGGATGTCCGTAATGGAAGGGAAATTAATAAATGTTTATTATATTTCACCAACTTTAAATTTTATTAGTCTATTCTCTTAATTGAATTTTTTAAAAATTCTGATTGGGCACATTTTTTAACAGACATAATGATTGTGTGGAGCATAGCCTTCCACGGGGATTGATCAGTTGTAACTGATCACATTATACTAAGAGACTCATAGCCCTAGAAAAGAATGTATATCTATCTATTATACAAAGTATGACATATTTTGAATTGTCTCCCTAAAATATATCAAGATATTTTCGGCCGTAGGATGATAAAAAAGGACGGAAAAAAATGTCAATCGTTGGATTAAAGAGAGGTGTAGTGAGTAATAAATAGGGTATAATAAATTAATGAGGTGAATAATAAAATGGAGTGGAGTTAATAAAGTGGGGTGGGGTTGGTTATGAAGTGGGTTGGTGTGAGGTGAGAATATTTTTTTATAATATTAATATTTTTAATAAAAGTGAATTTTTTAATAATTTA
>JAOWBR010158680.1:1066-12546 GCA_028571145.1 Dionaea muscipula
CCGGATGGAGCCCTTTTCGACATTATTTTTCGTCGGGTTCTTCGATGACCTGCCTTAAAATCACATTTTCGATGCATCCACCGTTCGAATCGTTTCAAAACATCTCCGATCAAATGTGTGTCCTACTTTGTGTACATATAACGCCCCCTATATATATATATATATATATATATATATATATACACAGACACACACACTAGCGGTTACCCGTGCCTTCGGCACGATAAATACGTCACTCTCTTAAAATAAAAATGATCGAAAAATATACCTTAACAATTTTTTAAAAAAATCAACGAAAGAATAAAATTCAAAATCATAAAATAATATTAAAAATTCAAAATTATTATAATAATATTCGTCTTATTTTGATCGTCTCAACATTTTAAAAAAATTCACTAAAATATTATATAACTTTTTTTATTAAATATATTATTAAAAAATTAACTTTTATTAAAAATATCTTAATATTATTAAAAAAATATTACTCTTACTCCATCCTACTCGACCCAACCCCACTTTATTACCTATTCTCTCCTTACCCCGCCTAATTTTTTTATTCACCCTACTTTATTATCCACCCCACTTTATTACCCATTCTAACCACCCCACTTTATTACCCATCTCACTACCTTTTGATCCAACAGCTATGATGTGTTCCAGTCCATTTCCACGATCCGAAGGTTAAAAGTGTCTTAGAATATTTTTTGAGGAAGAATTCAAACCTTGAGCTACTTTATATAATACTAGCGGTTACCCGTGCCTTCAGCACGATAAGCACCCCACTCTCGTAAAATAAAAATCATTGTAAAAATATAAGTTAGCAACTCTTTTAAAAACTCAACGAAAAAATAAAATTACAAATCATAAAATAATAATAATAAATCTAAATTAATATATTAATATTAATTTTATTTGGATCAACTCCATATTTTAAAAAATTTGACTATAATATTATATAATTTTTTATTAAATATATTATTAAAAAATTAACTTTTATTCAAAATATTAATATTATAAAAAAATTATCTTCTCCTCACCCCCACTCCACTTTATTACCAACCACACCCCACTTTATTATCAACTCCACCCCACTTTATTACTCAATCTACTCTTACCCCACTCCAATTTATTACTCATCTCACATTATTACTCATCTAACTCAACTTTATTACTCACTTCATTTATTACTCACCCCACTCCTCTTTTGATCCGACGGCTGATATCTTTTCCCGCTTTTTTTCCTCATCTATTGGCTCAAAATGTCCCAAGATATTTTTTAAAGAAGAATTCAAATTTCGAGCTATTTTATATATATAATATATATATATCTCACAGGGGGGCCCTAGCACCTAGGCGCTATTCGGACAGTCAAGGAGGACCTAGCGTCTAGGCGGGGCCTAGCCGGCCCTAGGCAGGGATTTTTAGAACAGAGGACATAATCAATGGAGAATGTGACAGAGTTGGGCTTAAAGGGTAGAGGGCCCTCGAGGAGAGCAAAGGGTATGGGTCCTCTGTGTGCATTTTTCTTTGAATATTTTTGAATGATTATTATGTCCCAGCGCCCCCCCCCCCAAAAAAAAAAAATTAAAAATAAAAACCTACTAATTATGCCCTGAAACAATAGATTCTAACCATTCTTCTCTCCCCTAGTAAACCTATCTAGTATATAGCCACAATTACCAAGAACCTTACACACTTTCTCTTCTATGTACTGATCTCTCATTATAGTATGCAGAACGCTACCACATTCCAGATCCCTATCATACCCATTTGGGTGCAAGAAATAAAACGTTTCAACGGAAGAAAAGGAAAAGATGGTGCACATGTAAAAATCAAAATCTTCTTAATTTAACACTAATTTAAGAAATGATACCTTTTCAATAATACGAGTCAAGAAGATCCTATGTTTTTCCTCTTTTCTCTTTCCTCATCGAGAGAACTTAAAAGTGTATCCTATCGCTGAAACGCCCTAGATTTAAAGGCATGTTAGCCACACCCAATCAGGTCAATTATCCTCTAGGGATTGAAAATATTAAACGTTGTTAACAAAGATAGAATTCATTAGACTTATATTTAATATCAACATCTCCCCAACTACCGATGGAAATTAGGGGTATTACAATCTCCCCTACTTAAAGCGCGACGTAGGTCCAATCAAACACAAACCAGTTATCAAAATCAAACACAAACCAGTTGGCAATCAGACCCAATGATCGTCGAGACATGTGACACCATGCCTCCCATTACACTAGACCCACCAGATCCATGATGACTAACAGCTCTGATACCACTTGTAATGCCCTAGATTTAGAGCTCTACCCATCATACCTAATCAGGTCTATTATACTCTAGGGATTGAAAATATTAAGCGTTGTTGAAAAGTATAGAATCCATTGAGCTTATTTTTAATATCAATGACTTCTCAATCATTGATGCGGGATTGAGGATATCACAGTTACTTTATATCCCAATTATGTCTATAGATTTGTCATTTATGATGCCTTATATGATGGTTTCTGTTGAATGATGAATAAAATCTTTGTTTTTTCTTACACATGTTAGTAACCTTTTTCCTAATTCATGTACAAAATTAAATTAGTGTACTGATTAGTTTTCCTATTGTACCATGTTTCAAAATAGTGTGTCGTAGAGGTATACCCCATCATACCATATGTTTCACCTATTTACATTCAGTGTTCCAAAAGTTGTACCATGAAAATTCCGGGTAACTATGACAGTGCTCTGTGGGTGCATTAGTTGTATGATCCAATATGATGTGCCCGAAATACTTTTGTCCCAATATCAAGATAAGAATAGTTTTTTTCTTCTTCTAGTTTATCTGTCCTTGCTGGTTTATCAGTCTTGATGGCGTTTATTTGAGATGGATGGGAGTTTCATAATTTTCCTGGCCACATTCTCTTTTTGTTTTGTTTGTTTATTTTCCTTATAATTTCCATCACGCTAATTTGTATTACAATAGTGAATAAGCTTCTAGGTTTGTATAATGTTTTGTATTTTGATCAGTTTATTTGTTAGGATTTCTCATAATGTGATTATGTTTAATGTTCACACTACATATGGTAGAGCTGTTGAAGAAGCCCAACTGGTTCCTGAAAGCTCAATGCAGAATCTTTTGATGGAGCTGGAGAAAGAGGGTTTGATCCTCCCTGAAAGGTAATGATGTCATTTTGAACATTGAAGTATGCTTTACCTGAGTAACTATTCTTAAACCCTTATTGCTTTTGTTCTGTAATTTCTAATGCAACTTAGTCCTCTATTCCTTTTTCTGTCATTTTAAATCTTCGACTATGCATTTTAATATTCCAAAACTCTGATTGAGTGCCAAAAATTCCTTCCAAAACTTAATTTTTTTCCGACTTGCTATGTGTATAATGTTAACAGCGGTATATACTGTCTCATGTCAGCAAATTGAACACACGTTATAGGCAATTTAAAACCAGCTAAGGTTAATCCTACCCAGTTTCATAGGTTGCATGGGTTCATTCACTGCCTCTGTCCATTTCCCTATATATGAACTTAAAACTTGAGACCTTGTTTGATGGTTTTAAACAAACTATTCTCAGGTCTTTGCTCCTCCTTTCTACTTTTTTCATCTTTTGACTTTTGACGGCATGTGCAACTCTCCTCTTTACACAATCAAACTACCTTAAATGCCTCTTCCTCGTTTAGTCGTTATTTGAGGGAACAACCTTCTCCCTTTTGACATCTTTTGAATATGATGTCTCTATCATGTTACCATAACTTAACATTTATCCATCGTTTATATTGGCTCCTTTTTTTTCTTTTTGAGATGATGATATTTAACTTCTCAATCTAAGATGACTTAGGACCATATAATCAAAATCTCTCAAGTGTTTGCAATGTATTTGACTCTGTGTCTTTACGATGTTAGCATCCTTTTCATTGGGTTTAACTGTTTAAGCCTGTGGAAAAAGAGATTAGAACGATTAATCTCAGATAATCTATTGATCACATATATTACACGCCTATTAATAGGCAGACTTCACACCATAAATCAGTGAAGAGAAAATGGCAATAGCTCACAAACTAATTGTAGGATTAAGGAACCTAACTAACAGCTCCCTAGAATAATGATATACAAATTTAAAAACAGACTAATTGGTTCTATCCTTTAGAGGATAATTCCGAATATTTAAATATTGAAAAATACACATATTACAACACCCCCCTCAAGCTGGGTGCATACAAGTTCTACATGCCCAACTTGCCAAACTTGCGAACCAACCCATCAAAACAGCCACTGGACAAGCCCTTAGTGAGTGTATTTGCAGTTTGCTGACCGCTTGGTACATAGACCACACACTACTCCCCTGATTCAATTCTTTCCGATCTACTTCCATGTGCTTGGTGTTCTATCGTGATGAACCAGGTTATGGGCTATGCTTATGGCCGATTTATTATCACAATATAACTTCATTGGATTTAGCCTTTGAAGTTGCAACTCAGCTCACATGCCCCTTGAGCAAGGGCTCTAAGTTTTGTCTCTGCGCTACTTCTAGCTACGGCTGTTTCTTACTTCTCTAAGTTACCAGATTACCCCAAACATTTGTAAAATACCCAATAGTTGACCTTCTGTCATCAACCGAGCCCAACCAATCTACATCAGTGAATGATTCTACACTTTGATTTTCATTCATCTTAAAAAACAGTCCATTCCTAGGTGTTTTCTTTAAATACGTGAGGATTCTATGTCCTGCCTCCAAGTGTTCCTCCAATGGTAGGTGCATATATTGACTCACCAAGCTTATGGCAAATGCGATGTCCGGTCATGTGTGGGAGAGATAAATTAACCTCCTTTTCTCCACTCGGGTTTCAACCTGGCTTCTTCAATGCTTCTTGGAATAGTAATTAGTAACTCCTTCAAGGCTTGATGCAAAGGCTGGGAAATTGGGTGTCAATTTATTGAAACACATGTATTTTGAGATCGGATGAAGAGTGAAACTCCTCTTTCCCTTTCTTTTTGCAATGGGCAGGTCTGGTTCTAAGGTACTAGCTAACATGGCATTAGAGCATGGATTGAAAAAGCATGGATTGAACTGCCCTTATAGGAGCCGCCACCCACCACTGTAGCAGTACCGTTGACCATTGATCCACCGTCGCCGACCACCGCCGCCACTTGCCCAGATGCTGACGACCACCGCCGTTGCTTGCCCAAACGTTGGTGTCCACCCTAGAAATCTCAGCCCTGAAATTTCGTCGCCACTCTCCTTAAAATTATCCGATCTCTCATCCAATAGCTAAACGGACACCATAGAACAACAGAGGGAGGCCACTCGCCCATCCCACCTGAAGCATGCCATCGTCCGCCACTTGATGCACCGCCCACACGTCGCCACCGTTGGCATGTATCAGACTAGAATCTCCGACATACCATTTGTGCTATGTTGGGTCCTCTTTTATTCTCTGTTTCTCTCCGTTGATGGTGTTATTTGGTATTTGAAACTTCCAATGCTCGTTTTGACCATGACTTGGGTATCTCTTGCGGTTCTATTATTCTCTTTGAGCATTCTTGTGTTTATTTGATTATGATGGGTAAACGTGACTCTTAAAAAACATTATATTTTTTTGACAAAAAATAACATTATTTTCTCTATGGATTGGAAATCCGACACTTATATTATTTCAGTTTGTCTGAACTCTAAGAATTTTGCTTATTGGTTGTGTGCTATTGAGACTTACTTAGAGGGTTATGGTTTAGATTCTCATCTCAAGATGATCCTCCAGATCAGACTAAGGCTGCAGATGATTATAAGTCTTGGAAGTAGACTGATGCCCGATTTCGTATGCGCCTTTGAAATAGTATGGAGTCTGAGATCGCCACCATTCTCATTCACCAACCCACTGTTAAGCTTTTGTGGAGCCAGTTTCGTGAGAGACTCTGGAGTGGATAATTTATTGCAGACTTATGATTTGCATTTGTCTTTTGCCTCTATTCAGCAATGTGGTTCCTCTTTGGAAACTCATTATTCTCGATTTTGGAGTATACGAATCCTCTCTCTGCCAACCGATCACTGCTAATATTAAAGCTATGCAAGCTCAATGAGAAGATGTTTGTTGCATGGTTTCTCCATAGTTTGGACCCTCCTTGTCGTCTTGTGTTGTCTTAGCCGTTGGCCTCCAAGGTGCTTGTATCGTTATTTGGCCCAGCGAGAAGATGTTTGTTGCACGGTTTCTCCATAGTTTGGACCCTCTTTATGCCCTTGTGTTGTCGTAGTTGTTGGTCTCTAAGGAGCTTATATCATTATTTGAGGCTTTTAACTGACTTCGTTAAGCCTCCAACCCTGATTTCATTGCTCCGCCAGAGACCTCACCTACTGATCACTCTAACTTTGTGACTTCTGGTCGCTCTTCTTCCTATGGTGGGCTAATAGGGGGAGGAGGACGTGGTGTTGGTCATCGATCTTCTAGTCCGTACTCTCATGGATGTGGACATGGTTGTGGAGGCCATGGTGATTTGCACTCATTGTGAGGGTATTAATCATACTATTGATCGTTGTTGAGTTCTTCATGGGAAGTCTAAACACATGATTCATTCTGCTACCTTGGATGATTTCTCTACTCATCAGATTCCTCCACCACCTTCTCATATGGTTCGTGTCCGAGGAGGAGCATCAACGCTACATGGTTCTCTTGACAATATCTTCTCCCACACCTTCCTTTGAGATTATTTTAAGTACTTATCATGTCACCTCTGGTCGTCCATTAATTTTGGTGTCACTGATCATATTATGGGGTCTTCTACTGGATTTCAGCGGACTACTGAACTTTCTCTTTCTCTCCGTATTGCTGATGGCTTGGTTACCTCGACTATTGGTTTGGGTTCTGTTCCTTTCAGTACTCTTACTTTGGAGTCTATTATCCATGCATCTATTTTTCCTCTCAGTCTTATGTCTTTTAGTGCGATTACTAAACAATTGAGTTGCTTTGTGATTTTTTTCTCTTATCGCTGTGTTATTCAGGATCTCTAGACACTGTCCATTGGATCTGGGGTTGAGTGTGGTGGCTTATATTATTTCGTAAAGCCTTCGGTGTTGCTGTCAGGCGTCAGTGTCACCTCATCAGTCATCACCTACTTCACTTTCGTCTCGGTCACCCTTCACTATAAAATCTCAAACTATTAGTTCCTTATTGTTCTAAGTTAGATAGTATTTTGTGTGAAGTCTGTAAACTTAGCAAACATTACAGTCATTCTTGTCCTTCACGTGTTGGTAGTCATGCTATGGAACCTTTTCATTTAATCCATTCGGATATATGGGATCTATGCTCATTCCTACTCGCAATAGATATTAGTACTTTATTATTTTTATTGATGATTTCTCTTATACTTGAAGCACCGGTCTCGAGTATGATCGGGCTCCATGTAGTAGAAGCACACAATCTGCCATCAAGAGCAGGAAAAACAGTAGTGGAAGGGCGGCCATGAAGCTGATAACATGTCTCAATAACGTGGCCAGTGCGCTGACAGTGGGTGCAAAACAGGCTATCTCCCCCTCGACTAGGGCCACAGCTACGGGACCCATCAGAACTAGCAAGGGCAGAGTGGTCACAGCTGACAAGCCCACAGTCAGAAGATGGCTAAATAGATCTGTTGACTCTAGAGAAGGCCTCTGTTAATGAGATCTTTGTGCTAGCTAGGATCTGAGAACGGATGGAATAATAGGACGGTGGTAGAGCACTCAAAAAAGACATAAGTTGCTCACGTCATTTTTGCATCGTAGTCACATCCACAGTAATAGGCATCAAGACATTGAATTCCTCATATGTTTTCTTGAAAGAAGCAAAGAACTCACCTAGGGAAGACTCGTCAAACCGAGGGCGAAAGAAGGACCGAGACGTATCATAAAGCCTATTCATGTTATTCTTGCTAGAATAACTGTGAGCTTTAGTAGTGGTCGGAACATACTCAGAAGAGGCATCCTTTGTCTCGTTCGTCATAACTCAAACAATTAAGAGAATTAATCACCAAAGGCAATAAAAAAAAAAAAGGAGACATCAATCTAGAATCGAAGGGGGAAGCACAAACAACGTACCAAATCCACAAGCGAGCCTTCAAGCCAAGGGAGAGTCACATAATCTTAAGAACTAATGGAATCATAGGAGCAACAAAGCCCAAAGCAAATAATCATAGAACACTTCCCAAGCAAAAGCAAACAGAAGAAAAGGTATACGTAAGGCATCAAAAGAACATCAGAAGCAATATCAAAAGCAAGGGAATACCAAAGGATTTCTCAACCCCAATACACAAAGAACCAGCAGGAATCGGCAGAGACCATAGGAGACAGTGGCAGGGTATGGGAGGTGTGGCCAGAACGCCACCAGTGAGGTGATTGCAGACAGGAGGTCGTCTACCACCCTAGACTAGCCGATGATTAAAAAAAATCCCGAAGAAAGGAGGCAAATCAGCGCATGGCTAAACCCTAACGCGAGGGTTAGGGGTGTAGCCACCGTGTAAGGTGGTTGTCGGGGGTCGGGGTTGCTCCTTGAGGGTCGTCGGCCTCTGGGCTGAGGATGGGTGGTGGTGGTCCGAGTAGATGGGCGGCGGCGGCTATGGCTAGGTTTCTAGGCAGAGGGTGGTGGGTGGCTAAGCTAGGGTGTTGTGTTTTCTCTTAGTATTTTGCTGTGATACCATGTAGGTTTAGAGAAAGAGGTCATGGGAAAGCTCTGCCTTGAAGTGAGGCTAGCCATTATATTTATATACTTGGCAATGGTCTTTTACTACATAAAACATAAAACAAGCCCCATGCTCACAACAATGTCAACAAGCCCAATATTGACAAGAAGGATAATTCTAAGTATTTGCATATTAGGAAAATACACATATAACAACAAAGCCATTTTATGTATTTCTTCTCTTGCAAATGTGTCAAGACCATTAAAACCATTGAAATATATCTTGGGGCTTTTAGACTCAACATTATCATATAGCTCATATTTTGAATAGTTTTGGGAACTCTTCTGGAAAACCCTGTAGACAGCTGTGAATTGTGGCTCTCCCCCAGGTATCTAATTTTGATGGTGATGCTACCTTGGACCTGTGGTTTGACAGCAGCTTCCTTGATTCTTCTCGATGATAAATGGGTATCCCATTATCATTTTCATGATTTCCATTCTGTCTCGTTTTTAGTAGTGATGTGCAAACTGAACAGCAATCAATCTCTACAAGGAAAATAGGAATCATATCCTTTCCCCCTTATTCCTGTAACAAATGGAGCATATGCAGCTTACATGGCTGGAATTCCTGGTATTAAGTATGATCCCTCCGTGTTTCAGTATTCCCCTTCTTTTTCCCTGAAGAAAGTATTCAAAATATATTCTGATGTTTTGTTAAATCAAAGTTGAGGCTTTATGTTGCTGTAGTCGACCCTTAAGATTCCGCTGCTTTCTTCAAAAAATTTGCTGAGTCTATTCTTGCTCCTGCATCTTTCAACATTCAACTGCTACTTAAATTATCTACTCAGTGACGTGTTTTGTTTGAGTAGGAAATTTGACATACGCATCAAAAAATCGAAAAGAGGTGGTTTTTATGCGTAACTGATGGTGACATATGGCTGTTCTGCAGGATTAACCAAGATGAGCTACGTAGATTTTACGATGCTGTAAATGGTGATTTTTCTTCTTTCTTATCTTCCATCAAGAAGACAATTAATTGGAGAAAGAAATTCACATTTCTTTCACTAGAACAACTGGAGCCATGGTATAAGGTGGTCTTTTGGCATGGATATGATGTGAAACGACGACCTTGCCTCTTCATTCGTGTTGGTTTGGCATACTCTAATATGGTATCTGAGGATAGATCTTGCTTGTCTGAAGTTGTTGGTATGTATTTAGCATGTATTTTCTAAAATTCTTATCCTCTCCCTTTTCCATCTGCTAAGCATATAAAGTCATTAAGCAATTTGAGTTAAAGTTCCTTGGTCACTATGCATGAGTTGAATGTTTGATTTGGACAATCAGTCACATGAAATTGCTTTTGTCATGGTTGTACCTTATCATTTGACAGGCCTTGGGTCTTGTTCACATTGTGGATAAGCTTGTTCAGTATGAAAATTATGCTCTTGAATAGGGATCCAGGAACCCCAAGGACTCACCCTGACGTGCCCGGGTGGGAAAATTGGTAATAGCTATGGGAAAATTGGGTCTTGTCCACACCATTCCATGTCCCCATTCCCCCTCCAAACTCCGAAGTCATTGCCCCCATCCCTGTTTCTCCATTAACTTCCTTCAACTAAATTGCTTATTTTTTATAGCGGGGTTTTTAAACATGCCCAGAAATTGATAAGCAAGAGTGATGAAAATGTCTTTGATATAAACTATAAAGTCCTGCAAGGGTAGAACTGAAACGTAAATAGAATTTGTTTCTAGTGGTAGAATTCTAACTCGAACTTTCAAATTGTTGGAAAGTAAGTGAAAAAGATGTAAACATTGTTTGAGGAACCAGAATCCCTGCAAGGATTGGCTGGGACAAAGATAGGGATAAAAAGGAATCCTGTAGTAGGATGGAGAGATGTCCAATTTGGGGTAGGGTAACTGCGACGTGATATACACTCTCTGCCTGGATAGGCCCTGTTTACATCCAAGTAGAGTCGGGATTGTCATACCATTTCTGTTACGTAGAAGGGATCGAAATTTAATTGAGGGGAAATGTTGTATTTTTCTCATCATCAACATCATTCTCTTGACCAAATTCTACTAGGTGGGGTCGGCCACATGTATCCGTTAGGATATATGCATAGAAATCTAACAAAAATAGTACGTTGACTGTCGACCATCCATTAGAGTCGGCCACATTTTTCTTGTGTACCTGAAATTATCAAGAAGGGTTATCTTGACCTGTCAATCAATAAGAACTTAGAGGGGGAAAAAAAAAAAATCAAATTCCACTATTTTCTGATGCTAGATCTTAGAATAGTTCTCTACCCTTTTCTTCGACTAGTAACTCTTGATGTTGGCTAATGTTGTTTCATATGAAGCCTTTCGAATTTTCTGGTTGGTTGATTGATAAAAGGCTGAGCCATGTTGTTATATTTCCTCTGTCCTGAATATTTATGAAATGACAAAGGTATTAAGGGCTGACATTGCTGTAGCTCCCTCTTCACCAATTCATTTTATTCTTCTCAAAATTTTTCTTAGTGGATTCTATTTATGCTAATTGCTAACTAGAAAATTCAATGCAAAACTCTTTCCTTAGGTTAGCAGAAGAAAAAACAGCTTGTGCTTTGACTTCCTTAGAATTTGTGAACATTTGAGTTTATCTTTCCCTTTAAGTTGTAGTTTGATGGGTTTATTTTCTTTATTTTCCTCCTGTCTTTCTTTTCCTTCCGTTTTTTTGTGAAATGTCTCTGGTGTTTTTTTCCTGTTTGTCTTTTGTCAAATCTTTCTGCATACATAAATAATCCATGTTTTAACCTCTTTTTTCCCCTTTTCAGTTTCCCAGATAG